>PRKT01000038.1:1559610-1621957 GCA_003671525.1 Saccostrea glomerata | reverse complement strand
TGGTTACTAAAAATAGAAATATCTGTAAAATTGTTTCAAAATGCTACTCCTCCTACAGTTTTGGTCTGATTTCAGTATAACTTGGCACACAAGTAGAATACACTAAGATACATAATTCTGTGTATCGAATTTTAATTTTGATGAACGGTGTTGCCGTAGTTACTAAAAATAGAAATGTCTGTAAAATTGTTTCAAAATGCTACACCTCCTACAGTTTGGTCTGATTTCAGTATAACTTGGCACACAAATAGACTACACTAAGAACATAAAGAGACTTTATCAACGATCATTATTCTATTTAATGCTGTTTATAAATTTCAAATCCC
Source organism: Saccostrea glomerata (assembly GCA_003671525.1). Classification (NCBI taxonomy): domain Eukaryota; kingdom Metazoa; phylum Mollusca; class Bivalvia; order Ostreida; family Ostreidae; genus Saccostrea; species Saccostrea glomerata. The sequence goes on along the minus strand of PRKT01000038.1, from coordinate 1,621,631 downwards.
AGCTGCTTAAGGACTTTCTCTTCCTTTGCTATAAGTTCAAACCAGTAGAGCTTCAGTCTCGACAGAGACTTCTTGTTAAGATTTTGAAAGGGACAGGCAAGGATGAGTATTTTACTGTTGAATCTATACCTGTATTTCATTATTTCTTTAACAACGAACTCAAGTCATTGCTGCTGTAACGAACAATATAAGGTACATAAACCGTAATTTGGTCAGAGACCAGAAGAGCTTATGCGATAGTAATGCGTCTGTCCGTCTGTCTGTCTGTCCGTCTGTAAACAATTTTTCAAAATGCTACTCCTCCTACAGTTTTGGTCTGATTTCAATATTACTTGGCACACAAGTAGACTACACTAAGATACGTAATTCTGTGTATCGGTTTTTGATTTCGATGAACAGTGTTGCCGTGGTTACTAAAAATAGAAATTTCTGTGAAAATCTTTCAAAATGCTACTTCTCCTACAGTTTTGGTCTAATTTCAATATAACTTGGCACACAGTAGAGGATCATTCAGGAGAAGTTTTGCAATTAAATAATCACTTAAACTTTGAAAATACAGCACAACATTATGATAAAACTCCTGCAATTTCTCAGATCGCAAATAGTTACTATCTTTTGCAGCTATAAAATTGAGGGCTTGTTCACCAATCACCAGATCTCTGTCATTTTTTATGTTGTAACTCAGCTTATAGTTGACCTCATCAACACTTTTTGAAATCATTGCAGATGGTTTAACAAACCTTAAAATATATTTCTTATCAATTTGTGCAGCATTCTTCTCAGGAGATGAACTTTGGGCTCCTCAGTCTGAAGACCAAGAAGTATTTCATCAAATAGCTGAACAGTGTGCATACAGAGTACATAAAGTTTATTAGTAGGTGACGAGACAAAGCTGTATATGGCATTTATTTTATTTTCTGCATATGAAGATTTTTCTTTAGTTCCACTAGACTTCTGGCCTTTGGTTCCACAAGACTTCTGGTTTTTGGTTCCACTAGACTTCTGGTCTTTGGTTCCACTAGACTGTTGTTTCTTTTCTTGTGTTGGGGTTCCCAATGTTTTTGTATCATTGGCTGATTTCTTCTCCTTTGGTTTTAGGGCTTGTTTTTGCTCTTTAAAATAGCTTTTAACTATATCCCAGTTGTGCAAAAGTCTCTCAATACATCTTCCAATACTAAGCCACCTGGTGCAGACATGCTTCAACATTTTTTTTCTGGTCCACACAGCACATGTCTTGAAGGTCCTTAAATGATGACTGTCTTTTTTCACTTTTAGTAAATGTCAATGATGACATCATCCACAGAAGGTGGTACTTTTGCAGCTCTCTTTGCACCTATATGCACCAGATGAAGTGTACACCCTGCCAGATATATATGAGGCTGTTTTTCTTTAACAAAAGCAAATACTCCTTTTTTGTGTCCTGTCATAACGCTGGCATTATCACATCCAAGAGATAAACAGTTAGACCATGATATCTTTCCCCTGGATAGTTCTTCATTCGACAAATTGAAGATATTTTCACCTGTGGAAGATCCGTGGAACACTTAATAATTCTGAGTTGACCATGCCAGACCTTTGGCAATAAGTCCTTACAACTATTGGGTATTGTTTACTCTTCTCGTCTGTACTGCCATCAGTTGAAATTGTAAATGCCCCCTTCATGCGCTTTGATAAATCTTCCTGTCGGACATAACTTAACTGCTTAATAAATCATTGGCTTTACTCCGACCGCATGTCATGTCTATAATAAGAAAAGAATTTACTTTTAATGTAGGTAAAGGAAAAAATGTGAAATAGAGTGAAAATAATGTTATTTATTTCAAGTAGAAATTCAATCACACCTCGTGCTATCTTTAAATCAAGAAACATGTTTCTCGTCGTGTCTAAAAGTACTGATACTGAACTGATAGAAAGATTCATCTGAGCCACCACATCACATAATAAAAGTTCAGCTGTAATAACGAATAAATCCATTATTTATTAAAAAAAATCTTATGTGCATGGTTTTTTAAAACCCAACATTTCTTGACAAAGATGACCCAAGGACCAAGCTACTTCACAACTTCACATTCGGAAATCTCAGGATTTCTTTATACAACATACACTTAATAAATCATTGGCTTTACTCCGACCGCATGTCATGTCTATAATAAGAAAAGAATTTACTTTTAATGTAAGTAAAGGAAACAATGTGAAATAGTGTGAAAATAATGTTATTTATTTCAAGTAGAAATTCAATCATACCTCGTGCTATCTTTAAATCAAGAAACATCTGTTTCTCGTCGTGTCTAAAAGTACTTATACTGAACTGATAGAAAGATTCATCTGAGCCACCACATCACATAATAAAAGTTCAGCTTTCGTCACGTTTCTTTGTCTGTGTAGTGCAGGATTGTTATTTACTGAGTCAGTGAAAAAATCTTTCACATGTTTGTTTTCGCTCCTAATTTTCAAAAAATCTTGCTGAATTTTCCGTTCAATGTGTCTACGACAATCAAACTTGCTCCGTGCGGATGGAAAAATCACTGTTACATACACTGCAGTGAGCAAAACCATCCCCTTTTGTTGAGGGTCCCAAACCTGGTGGTATTCCACTTTATACTTTTGTGAAACTCGTTTTCGTTTTGCATCGGTATAATTAGTCTGATTATTGTTTTCATCTGCTGTGTGCTTAGATGCCATGTTTGTCAAGGGTAGTCTGTATCAAACAATCATCATTGCTAGCGCTCTCGATAGCTAGCAACTACGTTAGTCCAAATTCCTTGAATACGCATGCTCGGCTTCATGGTAATGCATTCTGGGGAAACTGTGAAAACTAATTAAGATAGATCGTACGGTAACAATTTCGTTGTATAATTAAATAACTGTCTATTTAATTTATAGCTTACAGTTTAAAGATAACTACATAATTGCAAATTATACTTCAATTTTCCTTTTTTTCTGACGGGAAAAGCCCATTGTCTGGTTGTTCTAAACAAAGACAAGGGAGGTTTTCTTTTTTACGTCTAAGCACAACCAAAGATAGACTCTAATTTCCGATTGGTCAATTCAGCCAATCTTACAAATTCCAGAAGCAAGAATTTACACTTAAATAACGAATAAATCCATTATTTATTTTAAAAAATCTTATGTGCATGGCTTTTTAAAACCGAACATTTCTTGACAAAGATGACCCAAGGACCAAGCTACTTCACAACTTCACATTCGGAAATCTCTGGTTTTCTTTATACAACATACATTTTGAGTTATTGTCATCTCCCTCGACACATTAAGATTGTATGCCGGAAGTAAAGTCCTAGTGTAAGCCTCCATTAATTTTTCGGGAATCCTCGATGTTTTACAATATCTCATGTGAGAATCTACACAGGGAGTTCCAAGTAGCCTGTAAACTGGTTTTCTTTTAGAAGAGCTAGCTTAGAAGTGTGTGATCTACTTTCGGTTTAGGCCTATTTGCCTTGAAAGCCAAGGAAAATTAAGAAAAGAAGTACGATGCTTATGAATATCTAAAGTTTTGGTGTGTCGTATATATATATTGATCCTCAATACTATGCTTTATTAAATTGGTAAGCCACTGACAATGACGTGATTTCTATATATAGATTTGTAGTAGTATCCATAGTTAAATCACTGCGTGGTACCCTGCCCCTCATTTTTCTTAAAAGTGAACAAAACGTAGGTATAGGTGGCTTTTTTCGAAAGGTTTAAAAGTTAATACTTAAGCTAGGTGGGTAGGAATAATATTTGGATTGCTCTTGCTTATGTTAAAATACCTGTCAGATTAGTTTTCTGTTTGCTGCATGAATAAGTCATTCGGGAACTTCAGGTATAATAATCCATATATTCATTGCATTAAAATATTTCCCTTTCTGTTTTATTTCTTTGACATTGTTGATACCAAAGATATGACATTTCAGGCTTTCTGGAAAGCCAAACTTGTGTCTATATTCTTTTTAACTCTCCTGTATTTTCTTGGCTACATTGCCAAGAAATTCTATTCTTAAACCACTTCATGCAATGCCTCAATCGGCATCTTCACCATATTATATAGAGTCTCCCCCTCCAATCGGTCAACATAAAAACTCACCCCCCCCCCCCCCTTTCGTTTCTTTACCTATGTGTCTATAAAATACACTTCACAAAACAATAATTACTTTTATCACACTCCAGCCTTGATAAAAATTAAAGAATTCAGCAAAATAAATCACTTGATCACGGACCTTCCTTTCTGTTTTTAAAAAATTGCTACGTCGCTAGCTCACCTATCTTTTTTAAAATATAAACTTGTATTACTAATTCATTATAGGTCTTGAATAACTTCACATATAATAAAACATTTTAAGGATCTTCTCATTTGCATATTAGTAGCTCGTACTTAAACCCAGAAGTACTTCGTTCCTAAAAGATTTACATTACGCAAGATTAAGTTCAAAAAGCGTAATATTGTGGTAAAATTACGCCAAAAGCGGAAGGGTAGGCAGGTCTCTTAACATTATGGGCGTAGTACCATACAAGATCTCCCTCTTCGTTACCTTGAAAATTTATCTTTAAGTTTTATTCCTTTTACTTTTTTCTGTAGCTAAACCCATTTAATTCATAGCAAACTAATGATTTTATCCATGGTTTGAGACAATTTGTAAGCATATTCTGACATTTCTAATGTACTTTCAGGTTGTAGCCTTCCCAATACTAAATCAGCGGAAGAGAAACATGCCTACCAAACATCATCTCACATGGACTTACACCAGTTGACTCGTGCTGGGCGGACCTATAGGTTTACATGAGTAAGGGTAAATGTTCGTCCCAATCCTTATAATTTTGACAGATAAATGGTGCTTACATATTTTCGATCATTCTGCTTACCCGCACTACCAACCCATCTGACTGAGGTCTATATGGTGAGGTTCGGATTTTCTCAATGCTTATATCCTACAAATTTCCTAAAATACATCTGACTCAAATGATGTTCCCTGATCACTATGGATTTGCATGGGTGTAACAAAAATACTAACTATTCTATCAATTAACTTTTGAGCTACTTTAAGGGATTTCTGGTTACATATGGGTACTGCATCCTCCCATTTCGTAAAATAATTGCCCATCACTAAGATGTAGAGAGTTCCCTTATGGGATTTGGGCAATGGTCCCATAATGTCAATTGCTACCCTTTCTAAAGAAGCACCAACAATATATTTTTAAGTGAGGCTCTTATTCTCCTATTAAGGGATTTTCTAGATTCACAAATGCCGCATGTTACACACCAATGTTTTGTATTAGTCCTCAATTGTACAAAAAATATCTTTACCTTACTTTAGATAGGGTCTTTTTGATACCTAAGTGACCTCCTGTAGTACTATTGTGTAACAGGGTCAAAACTTCTCCCACTAAAGCTTTTGGGATCACTATATAATAATTCCTATCCAGCCCATTATGGAACATTGTATAGGATATCATGCCTGTATTCTAAAGATTCGAATGGCACCCATTAAAATTTGCAAGTTTCACCTAAATGGGCGATATCTTCCCAATACGCAAGTTTCGAGATTATCTCCCTTAGTGCGCTCTTTCGTTGAGGAGGGGAGTTTCGTTGCCGCGTAAACAAACAGGTGGGACAAATATTTGATATTTATATATGGGATACATTGTATCATCGATAACTACATGATTGTCAGGATGCACTCTACAAATCGAGAATAACCGAATTAATTTAAAGACGTCATTTTTTCAAAGCTAAAAAATCGTAACAAAAAAGAAAATGTCGGTTGATGTGAGACTTTTCAGACGAGGGAAGAAATTTGGACCACGGTACACATGCATCTGATCATTGTACGTAGGCGATCTAAATGACACATTGATTCTTTTCCTTATTATAACTTCAAAAAATCCACAGACTTCTTTTTAAAAAGTTTTTACAATCAAGAAAATCGGTTACTTTTTATTAAGACTACGACGTTTCTTTCGTTTTCAAGTACCAATAATTTAAAGTAGATTCGTAAATATGCATAGTTGAACTAGATAAAATCATCAAATGCATCACTGCTTAATATTATCTTTTTATAACATTTTATAAATTTTAAAAGCCATAAATATCGTTCATTTAATTATGCACGTTTGTATACAGAAACAACCTGTCCCACCTCCCTGCCGAAATGGATACTTTTTGCGCCTCTATCGTAGGAGAGTTACAATCTCGAAACTGGCGTATTGGGTTGAGTTCCATCTTGTACCCACTTTTCTGTGTTACTTATACTTTCTTTATTTTCAGGTACCTTTTGTTTCGACCTAGTTTCAACAATCGAACATTTTTGTGTAGATTCTAAAGGTAGGTATTTTACCTCTGCTTTAGCACAGTATGTGCACTCTTCATCAGCAAAAGGTGTACGGGATAAAGCGTCTGCATTCCCGTGCAAGCGACCTGGCCTGTGCTTTATTTCAAATTGTTAAGAAGCTGTGGTTTCTAGCCAACGGGCGATTTGACCCTTGGGATTCTTAAATTTCAGAAGCCATAGTAATGAACCATGATCTGTTCTTATTTTAAATACTTGCCTATAAAGATAAAGATGGTTAAAGTGTTTGATGGACTGAAGAATAGATAACAATTTTCGTCTAGTCACAGAGTATCGACGTTCAGCCGTGTTAAATAGCTTACTATACTAACTTATGACTTTTTCTTCCCCATCTTGGATTTGTGATAGTACAGATCTCATGCCATAGATTAAATGAAAACATAGAAAGGTTAAAAAAGAAACCAAGTAGACAAAAATCACAGGCCACCTATAAGAAGTGGAGATTGGGAAAAATTAGAATCAGAAAAATGGTCAGGGTTGGAGATCCAAAATATCCAAATGTAACGGCCCGAAAAATAAAAGAGAAAATGGGAGTAGTTATTTTTGGAGAAATCAAAATGGGAGCACCCTAAATCATGGTTCCAAACAGGGAAATAATTCGAACTCAGGGAAACAACTAGGAAACCTTCCTGTGTTGACTTCGCAAGTCGGAAATCGGCAGACTTAGGGGGAGGTCCACTCCATTAGAAGTAAATGGCCCCCCCCCCCTCCGGAAAATGAAACCTTTTTTGACCTCGAATGAGGGAGATGGGAATGAAAAGGTTGAGAGGGATAAGGGAGAAAAATCTGGCCCAAAAGAAACCCCTTTTCAAGCTACCAGAGTAATTGTTTATAATGCAAACGAAGTTGAATCGGGTATTTTTGTTCCCACACAAATAAATGGCAAAAATGTTGCTTTTTAGTAGATTCTTGGTCGGATGTTACCATTATAAGCACCCAAATTTTAGAGAAATGTTTTAGGGGAAGTACCTTCCTTAGAACCCTATGATGTGAAACTAGTCTAACTTGAATTATTTCAAAATATGTACGCCATCTAAAAAACAGGGAGTTTGTCTTCCTAATCCCGAGCATACGCCAGAAAAATGGACTTTAATAGAATATTTAAGCCAAATTGTTGAAGAAGAGTTCCAAAAAAAAACTCTGGAGTCAGGATAAAAAAGAAGAAAAGGGGATCTTATCAGCATTACACCCCAGAACAAAAAGCAAAACTAGGAAGGTAAGCAATAGATAATGGTCCAGCGAAAGCGGCAAAATATTTCTAAAAAAAAAATGGGTGTCAATATAAATGAAAGCTCGATTAGAACAATTCGCCAACAATATTTATCAAGGCAGAAACTTGAAAGAAGTGTTCCCAAAGAAACGAGGTCGACCAAAATCACTAGTACTTGGTGATGATTTGTACCAAACTGTGATTATATAAAAGATATGAGAGAAGCGGATGGCGTTATTAATTAATACTAACATTGTATAAAATGTGGGGAAAGGCGTAAGTCTGACCTAATAGCTAGAGTTTCGGCTTCATTTATATCCCTAGGTCGGGCCTCCCTCCCTAAGACGCAGCCTTAGTCCAATGCTAATACATTAGTGAGATTGGGCTCAGCGCTGGGATAGCCTAGTCGGTTAATTTTTTTATTGCCTGAGCTAGTTCAGTGGTTCTCTCATTTTGACCCCTCACCCGGGTTTTTTTATTTTGCTCTAAACATTTCAGATCTTTCTGTTGTCCCAAATCGTCTTTTCAAAGCTGTTATCAAGGTATTATAATCCCTTCTCTGACCTGAGCTCAACCTCCCAACAAACTACATGCATCTTTAGATAAACTGTCACGCTTGGGCGTTAATACATTTCTTATTCCCATTGTGTTTAAGTCAGTTTTAACCATTTTTCAACTTCATATTCTGATACGTACTGATGAGAGTTTCAACTGCTTCAACATTTTTTGACCTCGACATTTCCATTGACCTTGACCTACTTTAAAGAAATTAGTGTCAAACCTCATGTGGTGATACGTGATGATGTAAGCAATTCAACTGCATTACTTTTCAAGATATTCTTATCAAATTTCGTACACTAATACAAATTTTCATGTTGCATTACTAATATACCCTCGGCGAGGGATTCATGTCCGATGGACATATTTCTAGTTTTAACATTAATTATATAGGGATCATATATCTGTGATATAATCTATACTATCCTTTCAGAAAATTTGCTTTAACTTACATTTTATAAAAAAATCTACCCCAATCTCTATTCATAAATTAACAAGGTTGCGAACTACGTCTGCAAACCGAGAGGCACTGCCGAGGAATTTTGGTTGAATTGTCTCATAAATCTAAACAAAGCTCTAAAATCAACAACTCATATCGTAGATTCTTTTCATTATCCACCAACTCTTATAAAGGTTTGGACACTTCATCAGTTGTTATGGCCATTTTTCCACACAGATGCTGGCGTTTTTAACCTGATCAAAGCTTATTGAACGGAAGTGACGAGACGACGACTTTTTACTGTAATACACAGTTCTGCAGAAAGTCTAAACATCAGAGGTGGGATCAGGTATCATGGAGGAATGAGCATCCCCTGCCGACCAGTCACACCCGCCGTGTGCTCCTTGTCACAATCATGCAGGAAATAACGGGAAAATCTTTGGACAACTCAGTGTGTAAATAATGGCCCAACAATCTGTATTAAAAGAGTCAGTCAATATTGACAAATTACAGTTCTTGGCATGAATGTTATGAAAAAAATCTAACTTTAGACTATAAATAAATAATTTCTTGTTTCTTCAATTAATAAGTTTTTACATCATTTTATGTGCCAATTTACTTTAAAATTATTTTTACTAGCATTTTTGGATGTATATTAATATCGCATTTAAGAACATAAGTTCACTAGAAAAAACCGTGGTAAAATTGCTCAAACAAAGATGTTCGTACATTAATTCAAAATAAAAATTCTATCTTTGAAAAAAGTACATTTTTATGTTATGTTTCAGGATTCAAAGTTAAAAATTCTAAAATTCGACTACAGCTGGATTGAAAAAGTTGAAAAGCAAGAAAGACTCATGAAGGTATATTTATCAAGCAAATCTAGAAATCTTGTGCAACAACATAGTTACACAGTAAATCTGGCAATACTTACATGTCGGTCACAATAGATTTCCGGTTATATATATATATATATATTCAAGTATATATTTTTTGTACTTGAATTTCACTACGCATTTAAATTACTTGCGTGGAGCAGAGGTTAGAGCGCCTGCTATATAGTTGCGAAATAAGGAGTTAATTTTAACCATATTTTATTTGATTATGACAAGCAAGAAATACAGGCAAGAAGTACAAATATCAAAAAGGATTCGGAAAGAAGTTTCAAAAACTTATACTAATCCGTTTCCTTAATATTTATGATAAAAATGAGAGACCCTTATTAGGTAGTACATAACACCGTTTTAAGCTGCATTACAACAATATTTGAGATTGACATACATATTGAGTATGAAATCATGTTAAATTACACACATGAATGACGTTCTAATTACTAGTATACGGAAGAAATCTAATAGATGAACAATATGTATGGGAAGAAAAAAACAATAGAAAGTGGTTGAATTAACAAAGAAGACATTCAAGAATAAATACAGGAGCAGTAACAAATATAAATACAAAATTGAGAAAAATAACACTAAAACAATTGGGAAATAATGAAGAAGAAGAAATGAATGACGCTTGCAGCAGTTGACAGAAAGAACATACCCATGGGAGTTTGAGTAGTGAATATTTACTTTGGGAAATCTGATTACAAGGAGTTGATCCTTACGTCGCGGGTTCGAATCCCACTGTGGGACGTGGAGACCGGTTCGTACACATGTAAACCGAGGTCCCGTGACGCAGTAGGAGCTGGCACGAAAAAGATCCCTCCCTGCTCAATGGCACTCAGAGCCATTGATCAGGGAGGAGCACCGAGGGCCAGTGTTGCAGTAGGTGCTGGCACAAAAAAAGACTCCTCCCTGCTCTATGGCACTCAGGGCCATCGAGCAGGGAGGAAGCACCTACTGCGAATAGTTGATGCCGTTTTATCTTTCGTAATTTTAAAGTGGAAAAACTTTCTTCAAAGAGTACAAATGCAATTTTAAGCAATGAAATGGTTATTTTATGTGAAAAAAAAAACAGTTAAAAGAAAAATTTGTAAATACAGAAAATTTAACTATGCATAGAGATGCCACAACAGAGAAAGGAAGACATTTTTATGGTGTAAAAATAGCAACAAATGATAATATTTTTACTGCTGGTTTAAAAGTAAAGTAAGTGACGGCAAGGCTGATACTTACGTTCATTTTAAATAAAATAACTGATGGTCAGTCTTTTTTTTGATATTTAAAATAAGATTTCCAGTTTTATGATTTCAAAATCACCTAAAACTTATTAAAGAGCATCAAGAGAATGTTAAAGCCATGAAAGAGAGATAGGAGAGAAAACTGAATGAAGCGGTCGACTCAATTTCTGATGGTGGATTGTGGGACTCTGAAACTAAGCGTCAAGAGAATGGGACTCTGAAACTAAGGTTGACAGCAGCTTAGAACAGATAAAGAAGAAGACTGAAAAAATTACAGCAGTGAAAAAACAATTAAATTTATATTAAACAATATTTCCACTTATAAAAGAAGGCAAAGGTTTAACAAAATTCTCAGAGAAAGGAAAGTTTTTGCTCTTAAAAATTTATTCAAAACTTGAAATGTATTATAAAGCTGAAAAGGGAAAGTACGTACCAAACAGGAAGACTTAGTGATTCCATCTACTCTAGTTGGAAAACATATAATACATGTTTCACTTTGGACGAACAATGAATTTGAAAACATTGAATGGAATGGGGAAAATCCTTGGTTATGAGAATGGAATATTCAAATTAATTTTTGATCATTACTTCAGTATTACGCATTTTAGTATAAAGTTAACACTAAACTCATTTTAAGGTGGTATAGTATTTTTGCTTGTAAGCAAATCACACAATGCAAATTTTGTAAATCACTGTCACCCCTACTATTGTTATTGTGATTTAAATTCAAGACACGTGGTTTGGGTTGACCTATTTAAAGACAATATGGTAGAACGGGTTTTACAAATAAAATTGGTAGTAAACAGGAAAATGCTATAGTCTGTTTCTTTGGAAACATGTCCTGTGAAAATTGTTTTTCCAAACCTTTCTGTAAGACTTTCGTGATTTGCGACAGAAAAGGGCTAATGGTGGGCGGGGGTAAAATAACAATACATATTGAAATAATTTATGGCGAAAATTACAGCTCTCTAGCGACCGATACGCCGGTCAAAAAAAGTGTAGTATCATCTACACTGAAAAACCTTTGTTTGCCTTATACATGGCTTATTCTTATTAAACCGCACGCTGGATCTTACCACGAGCAACTGACCAATCGTTGAAAGAATTGCAACATTTACGCCAAACACATGTTTACATTTACTTCGAACACGCGGCTCAGGTCAATCTATATGATCATGTCAATGAAGTGCAAAATAAATAAAATGTTCTTATGAACAAAATACAAAGATGAGAAACAATGAAAGATGTCACGGGTGTTAAAATTTGTTGTTCACTAGAAAAAATATTTTCAATAAAATGTAGTTTGTCAAGTTCAGAACACCAGCGCTTTAAGGGTAAGGTAAACGAGCAGCATCTCCTATGCATTGAAATGGACAAAACATTTTTTACATAACTATACTTGTGATCACGTGATTTGGCCAGGAAATCCACCTGACAATTCTATTCACTGATAGTACAATAAAGGGAGAAATACAGACGCATATCGCTTTGCAGTATGACTTTGAGAAGCATGGACTTCCACCGTTTATTTAACAAATAAATGTTTGTCATTGTGAGCATGAAAATAAAAGAATTTTTGGAAAATGCTTTCATCTACGAAATGGATGGGAAAATTGTCTGCACTTTTCCGATCACCATATGATTCCTTTTTTCAAGTGTAAAATTTCTATAATATTCGTAATAACCCATAATGCACTTCTCAGCTGATTTGTCAGTTAAAGTTCATGTTGGTGCCTCATTTGGTTATCTAATGCCAAAAAATGTAGTCCCAGTTCCCATGCAAAAATGTTTGTCCAAAAAGAAATTTTAATTCATGACTGCAGAAAACTGTATCACAGAGAATCATTTTATACTTATTAAAGTTTGAAATAAGAGAGATAAAAGGTACATTTCTACAGATATTATAGGGTAGTAAAAACTGAAACGGATCATAACTTTTCTGTTTACAATGTCTTAGTAGGGGTGACTGTATAGAATTTTTTGTGAAATTGATTCAAACGGTTTTTGATTTCGATGAACGGTGTTGCTGTGGTTACTAAAAATAGAAATTTATGTGAAATTGTTTCAAAATGCTTGTCATCCTACAGTTTTGGCCTGATTTCAGTATAACTTGGCACACAAGTAGACTACACTGAGATACATAATTCTGTATATCAGTTTTTGATTTCGATGAACTATGTTGCCGTTGTTACTAAAAATAGAAATTTCTGTGAAATTGTTTCAAAACCTTCTGCGACCAGATGTTCAAAACATTTCAGGCCATGAGACTTCACTCTGAGGGAGATAACCCAGCTGAACTAGACAAATGGATCAATGAGTACATTGCTTATCCGAAGGATACCAAACCAGATGTGAAACCCAAAGTTCCTCCACTCACTCTACCACCAGTAGGAACAGGCACAATCCCTAAGACAAAAACAGTGACTTTATCGCCTTATACTCCTAAGATAAGAACATTTTCCGATGGTGATAACAAAGGTGAAGTGGCGTATGACATTTGGCGGTATGAAGTGAAAATGGTAATGAAAGAACCTTGTTACACGAAGGAACAGAAAGAGTATGCCATTCTTCGCTCTTTGGCCGGATCAGCAGCTAGAATGTTAATTTACCAAGGACTGGACAAACCCCTCAGCGAAGTTTTTGAAACTCTTAATAGTGATTATGGGAGTGTGGCGAATAAGGAGCAACTGTTAGTGCGAAGCAGGGAGAGGATGAAGACGTGTCGGCATGGAGTGGAAGATTAGAGGATATTATAGGGAGATGTTTAGAGAAGGGATAAGTTCAAAGACTACCTGTATGGCCAAAATTTCACAGTCCTAACAGATAACAATCCTGTTACCTCTGTGTTGACTACAGCCGAAATGGATGCAACTGGACATCGTTGGTAAGCAGCCCTTGCTTCTTTCAACTTTAACATCAAGTATAGAGCAGGAAGGAACAATGCTGATGCTGATGGTCTTAGTCGTCTACCCATCAACACTGAGACTGTACAAGCCATTTGCGACACTCAACTCTACCAGCTTATGTAGAATCTCTGACTTTGTCTCCAACACTAGTTATTGATGATGAGGATCTACGAGGAACCAGTACAGGAAATATCATTGATTGGTGTAAAGCGCAAGATCTTGATCCAAATATAAAGAGAGTGAAGGAGTATGTTAGATCCAGTGTAAAACCATCCAGGAAGGAAGTAGGACCAAACCCCCTGTTACGACAATTTAACAACTTGAGGATAATAGATTGTGTGTTGTAACGAGAAACAACAACAGACGAAGGAATGACACATCAACTTGTCCTACCCATTGCACATACATCAACTGTGATAGAGGCAATGCACAACTATTTGGGTCATCCCGGTAAAGACAGAACCTTGTGACTCATCAAGGATATATTTTTACTGGCCTGGAATGCACAGCGATGAGGAGAAATGGATCACCGAGTGTGGAAGATGAACCAGGAGGAAGACACCAACCAATCAGCGAGTTCCTCTTTTGAACATCAACACCAGTGCACCATTGGAGTAAGTCTGTATGGACTACTTGAGTCTTGACACATTCAAGGGAGGATACCAGCACATCCGGGTGATCACCTATCATTTTACTCGCTATACCATTGCAATAACAACCAGGAACCAGTTATCCAAAACCACAGCAGAGGCATTCTTTAACCACTTTATTCTGCATTATGGTATACCAGCCAGAATTCACTCTGATCAGGGTGCCAACTTTGAGAGTAAGGTGATTAAAGAATTGTGCAGTATTACAAGTGTGTGTAAATCAAGAACAACGAGCTACCATGCGATTGAAAACGAGATGTGTGAGAGATTCAACAGGACTCTGCTAGATAATAGTATGCTTGGTTCCCACTATCTGAGAAGAAGGCTAATTGGAAGGCATACGTCAATCCTCTAGTACATGCCTACAGTTGCACTCGTCACGATAGCACGGGACAGACACCTTATCTGCTGTTTGGTAGAAATCCCAGATTGCCCGTGGACATGACTTTTGGCCTAAGAGAGAATGAGAAGGAACCAACGACTCGGTATGTAGCTGACTTACGACGCAGAATACAACAGGCATATGAGTTAGCAGCAGCAACATCTGAGAAAGCACGGACCAAGCAGAGGGATACCTACAACACAAAGGTAAGAGGCGGAACAGTGAAGGTAGGAGATCGAGTTCTGGTCAAAATATAAGCTTTTGATGGCAACCACAAGCTTACCGACAGATGGGAGAAGGAACCTTACACCGTTATCGGTCAGCCAAATAGAGATGTTCCTGTTTTCACAGGAAAGTGGGAAAATGGTGAAGACCGAACAAGAACCCTGCACTGTAATCTCTTACTACCAGTTGGTTTTGTAAATGATGCACCGGCAGCACCAAAACCAGCTCCAAGAAAGGTTAAGACTAAGCCTGCAGCACAAATAGTTGAGGAGAAACAGACTAATACTATTCAGGGCCAAATCGAAGAAAGTGATTCTGAGGATGAGACTGAATGGAAATATGATGTGGCACATGAGACTAATTCATCTGACATTGTATCAACTAGAGCTAGTGGAGGAGAGATTTTTCAGGAGCAAATTCCAGAGGCAACACCATCCAAGGAAATAGAAGTTCCTCTGAGAAGGCCAACAAGGCAAAGGAAACTACCTGTTCGATACCAAACAGGAGATTTCGTTCTGAATAAATCTGCAGTGCATGTACAACCTACTCGAAAAGAAGATTGATACTTATTTATTATTATTGTTGTTCTGTGAAATCAGCATTCCTTTTTGGGACTATTATCAATTAATAAATACTGTTTTAACTAAAAACACAAAACATTGGCAAAATGACCATTGAGGACTGAGGGAACGCTATTTGGATGTTGATATCTGCATCATCCTTGCACCACGTTTACTCACTTTTATTTTAGTGATATGTCCTTGATATTACTTTGAAAAATTAACAACCAGTAGAAAAACCCATCTTAACATATTTTTTGTACGTCATTTTATCGCCAACTTATCACAATTTGAAAGTTTTGGGAAAATTTAACCAAACCGGAAGTGATCTGGATTTTCGTCTGAAGCCAAGATTTCGCGTCACAACCAGGTTAAAAGGTTGTTACATTGTCCTGAAACAATTTTAGAAAGATTACAACAAACATCTTCAATGGTAAGAAAAACTAGATGAGATCTCGGTGCGAGCAATGAGTAGGTCTTCCGTTCGATTTTTGATCAGATCATAAAACAACTTTAAATGAAAAAAATGTTCATATCAATTATTCAAAATACGTGAGAACACATTTAAGAGTGAAATCTATAAATTTCAAACAATTTTCGGTCTTTAAAATTCACTTCCGGTGTGACCGGAAGTACGTAAATGACCTGTAACTCCACTCTGAGTGTGAAGGAATCATCCCTGATAATTTCGAGGAAAAATGCTCATTTTTGGGACTACTTCCGGTTTGGAAAAATAACTTCCGGTGGACATGATATTACTCGAGACACTCTATTTGCTTCCATAAGAAACATTTAAGAAAGAAAAAAATAAAATTTTGCATATTTTTAATTCACTTCCGTTGGACAACGGACGTGACGGCAAGAAAAACTTTATATCCTTCTCAAATCTACGAGTCATAAACTATCAACCCTAAAAGTTTCAGGACTCAATCTCTAACTGTTTTCCAGAACACTCTCGGACAAAATGACACTTAAAGAATAGAAAATTGGCTGTATCTCGCGACCGGAAGTGACGACGGCAAAATAAAAAAAAAAAGCATAAAGTTCAAATAGTTTCCCATCATTGCTGAAAGTTTCATGAAAATCTATCGAGGCGTTCTCGAGAAATCGTCTGCACAAAATCGATAAGAAAAAAAATAATAATAGTGGAAAAGAAACAACAGAATCAGTAGAAACGGAAGACCTTAATGATAAGAAATTGATGCTCGTGGTTGTCTAATATCATTACAAACAGTCTGAATCATCCTTAAAGCGGTACACTTGAGTGCTAAACGCCCAAGGATATTGACCAAAAGGCATCTGTGTGATGATGCATTGCAAAAATCCCATTGAACATGTACACATTTGGGATTTTTATAAGGAAGCCAAAAGTTCTCTTTTGGTTGTACAGTATTGTCTCTGGGCTTTGTTTAATGTACGACTTGCGTAAGCTATAACTTTTTCTTCACCGTCTTGTATCTGGGACAGAACAGCACCTATTCCAAAACCACTGGCATCTGTATCTAAGATAAATTTTCCTACTTGTTTTGGATATGCCAAAATAGGGGCTTTTAACATTGCATTTTTGAGAGTTTCAAAAGATTTTTCACAATTTTCATCCCAAACAAAAGGAACCTTTTTACGTGTCAAATTTACTAAGGCATGAGCAATTTCTGAAAAATCTTGAATAAACCGCCTATAGTAACCTACAAAACCTAGAACACTTCTGACTTCTTTGCGGGTACTAGGAACTGGCCAATCTTTTACACTTTGAGTTTTGGAAGGATCTGTTTTGACACCCTGTGAAGAGACAATATGGCCTAAATAGGGAACTTCTTTTTTGAAACAATTTGCATTTGGAAGGTTTTAAGGTCAAATTTGCCTCCCTAAATCTTGTGAACACTTCTCGCAAATTAGAAAGAGTAGTTTCAAAATCAGAACCAAAAACAATGACGTCGTCTAGATAACATAGACATTTTTTCCACTGCAAGTTCTTTAATACAGACTCCATTAACCTCTCAAAAGTTGCGGAGACATTTGTAAGTCCGAAAGGCATTACATTAAAATGATAAAGGCCTCTGTGACTACTGAATGCTGTTTTGACTTTGTCTTTTTCAGAAACAGGTATCTGCCAATAACCACTCGCGAGATCAAGGGTACAAAACCACTGCTGACCAGCCAAAGTATCGATGGTCTCATCGATGCGAGGAAGATGATAGGCATCCTTTTCCACCAAACTATTCAACTTCCTGAAATCAATACAAAACCTTGGACTTCCGTCCTTCTTAACTGCCAGCAAAATTGGAGAAGACCAAGGGCCATTACTGGGTTCTATTATATTCTGTTCTAACATAGTATCAATTTCTTTGTCAATAATTTCTTTCTGAGACCATGGAACCCTACGGGGTGGTATCTTAACTGGTTTATGATTCCCTGTGTTAATTTCGTGTTCTACCAATTGAGTATGACCCAAGACACCATTAGGGGTAGAAAATATGTCTTGAAATTCTGAAATGAAATTCGACAATTTTTGTTTCTTTTCAGGTGGGAGATCTGATGGAATACCATCCAGCATAGGTTTCAAATGATCAGGCAGTTCAGTAATTTGCAAATCTTTGTCACAGTGTGCTTCGGCTACCACTGATGAAACAACTTGAACTAAACCTACGATAGAATTTGCTGTAAGCTTGATACCCTTTTTGTTTAAATTCAGTACTGATAGACAGACTGTTTGATTTTCTGGTGTAATAACTGATCTAGCAATTAATAAACCCCTGTGTTTCACATATGTTGAGGGTTCTAGAAGGCAATCTTCTCCATCCATTGGTCTATCAACAGTCCCTACAAGAAACATTTCTGATTGAGGTGGAATGGTCACAGTTTTGTTCAAGGTCACCCTAGCTTGATCGCTCCCTCCACACAATTTCAACAGCTAAGAAAGAACCATACATTAAGTTTGGCAACAGATAGGTCTTTCTCATTGTGTATTACCGACAACGGATATTGTTACCATCAAGGTGAGGGGTGCTTTATAAGTGAACAGGAGAGAGGAATGAATTTATTTTATTTCACAAAGACCTCGTTCCTTTAGATGTTCTACATAAATTTATGACATAAAAAAAGACACTTCACTTTTAGATGTTGTTTATATCAGAGGGTTGGGCAACGTCATTTTATTTAGACTAATCAAAAAATGTCACCTGGTACTGGAGAAAATTCTAACTGAGAGAGTTTGCAGGCTGCTTTATCAATTTCTTTCAAATAATGAAGTAATGTACAAACATTCATATGCCATTTTAAAATATATTTCTGATCTTGTCATATTTATTTTGATGGTTCTAGCTTTTTATTTTCAGTAAACAAGAGCAAATATTTCTCAGAGTGTACGACTTATTGTAAATTGTTTGAACAACTGTGTACGGCAAATTGAAATTAAACTGTACGGCATATTATGATTTTAAACAAAATTCGAACAAATGTTAACACTCAAAAATACAATTTAATTTCACTCTACTATTTGCATTTGTTTCTTTTGTGCTAAAATACAATAACTGAAAAAGCTTGACAATCAAATAAATATATATATATACAACGAAAAAGATAAAAGAAAGCAGAAAAATTTCCAGACTAAAAAATCCTATTTAGAGTGGGATGGGGGTGGGGGGAAATAGATTACAACTTCTTTCCGTACCAATTTTTATAATCAAACACAACATTACCCTTATTTGCAACACAAAGTGTTGGGGGTGCAATCGGACTTTTTCATGAACATTTTTATCGTAAAAACTTAAAAGAAAGACCCTGATGCTACGAACCTGATTGGAAAACGTTTTGAATGATCAGCATACCGATATGAAATTTTTATTTTTGTAAATATTTAAAGTGGTCATCCATCAACAAAATAATAATTCTATGTATACTAGCGGAAAAAAGAAACCGTGCATTATTTAATACATGAATCGATAATAAAAATTACAATGAACAAATTTTTATTTCTTGTTATATTATTAAAAAATGTATTCTTTACAACATTTCATAACCCATTAACGTTAACGTCAAACAACGTGAATTTAAGAACACTCGAAAGACACTGGTATTCAAACTTGATTTAACAAAGTTGATAACGTGTGTGACCACCATTTGCATTCACGCACGCTTGACAATGGTGCCTCATTGATGAAATTAAAGTGTTCAGATATGCTTGGGGGATGTTGTTCCAGATGTTGGTTAAGGCCTGGCCTTAATCAGCCAACGTCACTGGCTGATTCGACAAACGACGTAGACGTCGTTCCATTTCATCCCAAACGTGCTCGTTTGGCGACAAATAGGGGGAAACAGCTGGCCAAGGCAAGACATCGACATGGTTTTGCGTTGTCTTAATTGTTGTAGAGTAATGTGATTTTGCTGCCCCTGTATGAAGGGTATCACATGGCGCTGAATAATTTTGTCTCGATAGCGCACGCCAGTGAGATTCCCATCTACAATTTGGAGAGGGGTCCTTCCATGTGCTGTGATTCCACCCCACACCATAACGCTACCTCCATAGAATTGTCGCCGTTGCACAACACAAGCATCCTGGTTCCGCTCCCCTATGCGACGATACACTCTACATTGGCCGTCACTGCTATCCAAATGAAATCTGGACTCTTCCGTGAATAGAACATTGGCCAAGTCCTCTAGTCTGAATCTCAAATGTCGTCTGCACCATGTCAGTCTAGCGATACGATGACGTTGAAGCAGTATTGGGCACACAGCTTGACGTCTTGGTCTGATATGCGCTCGCGCAGTCGTTTACGCATAGTTGGACTGATTGGTCGAAGTCCAGGAATGCTTGTACCAGTCAAACTTGTTGTCTGAAACCGATTTCTAAGGTGCACAAGTCTAATGTGGTTGTCCTGTCGTCGCGACGTCACGCGAGGACGCCCAGAACGTGGTCGATCCTGAGTGTAACCAGATTGATGAAAACGTGTCCTAATGATTGGATAGTACGTGTTCTGATAAACTCCAACGTGTATTGCAACGATATTTTGTGCCATTCCAGCTTGAAGCATCCCAACAGCAATATTACTTTGGTTTTCGCTGAGTCGTTGCATGACTAGAGCCTAAATGTTGTCAAAAATAAGTGCTTTTCTTAACGAATAGAGTCCAAATAAACCTTATACAGTTCTTTCTTCAAACAATTTTGGCCAGTAAAACTAGTGCGTACGAACACGTCAATAAACAGCTTGTGCTCACTAACCATGTAAAGCCCGTGCATCAGAGTCGGATACTATACGATATTGTTTTTAAAAACACCACCTTTATCGTTTGTTTACATTCAACTGAAAATTAGCAATAAGTATAGAAAAAGTTACTGAATTTTATTATGCACAATTTTTTTTTCGCTAATATATTTATAAATCATTTCAGCAATGGATGAATTCCTAGATATATCTGCAAATGAAGAAGATACTTTTCATGCGTGTGATGATTGTAAATATACCACTAAAGATAAAGTAATTTTAATAAACATCTGAAACGCCATTAGCGACTTAAAACAAGTACACCTGAGCAAAGGAAAAGCACGCATATAGATAAAATGCAGAATTGTGAATATAGATGTTTTAGTATCAAATTTGGACTTTCTTTGCACAGGAAAAATAAAAACGCATTGTAATTCAAACATGTAACAACTGTGGCAGAGGTTATAACCAATCTATTCAGTTCAGATTCCATGACGTATCTAACCATGTCGAAGTTGCACTGGAAAAAAATGCAAAAACGGCAAAGCAGAGCTGATGCACCAGGATCTCTAGCACGACACTTAGAGACCTGTAGCGGCAAAACTCTAAGCAATAACACCTTCTTTTGTAGAGTTTGTGGAACCACCTTCACGAGGAAATGCAAATTGCAGGAACATGCACACTTGGGGCAAGCACGAAAAGACCCTTAGATACATATGCTCCTGTGGAAAACAATATAATTGGCGCTCCTTATTAATAGCCCACCGACGTCGTGCCCTCTTAAGGCTTAAAGCTGAACACTTCTCATAAATAGGCACCGTCAGACGGGTATATAAACCGTTCGATTTCGTTACACCCGATTGCACACTCGAAACTCGTGGGCAACATGTAGCTCTCCTATCGTGGTCTTAGATTTTTTGCGTTTATTTCTTGTTTCTATGTGCACTTTCTGTTTGTAAATAATGTATTTACCTGTATTTTTCATGATATTTTGTCCTGTTTTGGAAAAAATACGAAAAATTTGATAATTTCATCGCGACCGAGTAGCATGGCAGTGTGAGATGTACGTCTACACTCGTTGGATCTCTATTATGAAATACATTGAATTGATAAGCGATCTGCTCTATATATATTGGTTGTTGGGAAAGCGTTGAGGAACGGGAAATATGGCGGACTTTGCCTTTTTAATATATTCGATCAGTGCATGCTATAAGTTCAAGATATATTACTGTAGTCAGCGGCGACTCACACAAATTGTTCCGACGAAAATAGTTCCATCATTAATAAGTAGATACAACATAATTGTTCATGGTAAGAATAATGTTGTATATGTCATACGTAAAAGTTAAGAAATCAAAATTAATATTAATTTTTCCTTCAAAGATCACTTTCCCCCCTAAATGCAAATAATAAATGTTAATATTCCTACGCTCGCTCCCTCCTCAGTTTTTTTTTTAACATGTTTGATAACAGATAATATCTAGGTCATTCTTCGGTTGATATTTTTTCACTGATGAATTGATTATACTATATTAACAACTGTAGTAAAATCATGTTAATTGTTCGTTTATTATCATATAGTTTCCTCTTAGAAAAAAAAAATAATCATTCTGTGTGTGTAGTTTATTAAATGACGGAATTTTCAATCCCTGAGCAGATTCCTGCACGTGTGTGATAAAACTCATTATTTTATCCCTATTATCATTTACATTTCTGCATTAAATAAGGCCTCCCATTGTTATTATTAAGTCTAAGGATAGGAAAAAAAAATGTACGAATTGACATCTGTAGTTTGCATACGAATATACGAGTCGGTTGGTGCACGAGTTAGTTTAGTTCGGCGTAACTCAATGAATATTCATGAGGCGAGAAATATTGATAACGGCAAATATCAGGAATTAGGCTTTGTATCCATAAACGAAATGTCTTTGAAATAACTTAAAAGTATTTGCTAACTGTGTGCATTTTATTTTCAAACATCGATATAAGTCTACTTTCATTATTCTGCAAAAATCGCCGCTAGGGTCCCGGTGTGTTTACACAGACCAGCAGCAATAGCCTGTGGCTACATATGTATATATAACCACCGTCTAAAAATTAGCATTGATCCCCAATCCAGAAGCAAAAGCCCACGGAGTTGCGCCAGTACGACAACATCACAAATGCGACCAAAGCAAGATATTGGCACACAAGAGGCTTGGCATAGAACTAGATTAAAACTTAAGCAATATAAGCATTTCGTAACACAGAAAAATGAATACAGAATATACATTTGTAAATAATTTTATTTCTGTAAAATATGAACAAGAGGCCCACGAGCCTTATAGGTCACCTGAGTATCCAGTAACAACTTTCCAACAACTGAATTTGATTTGTGTTTTAAACCAGGGACCATTAATTTCACAATTTTGAAAGAGGGACCATTACTTATCATAATTATACACTTAGCATGCTCAATACCCAGAGGTAGAATAGAGTAACAAAGAGAAAATACATTTACACTTTATGACCATTTGTGCACCCCATCCCACAGGAACGACTGGCCATGGGGCCACATATTTCAAAATTTTATCATGAATTTTATTTCATCATAAATTGTTGATTAATACAAAAGTGCAGCCTTTATTTTCAGACTATGTATCCCCCTCTCCAATTACCTCTGGCCCAGGGGTCCGGAAATTAACCATTTTGGAAGAGGCAGTATTCTTCATTATAGATATGTACTTAGATCACTGACATAATACCAAGGAGCAAAGGAAAAGATTTTCAAAGAATTCATGCATTTTCATTAAAACATTAGAGCCCCGCCCTTACACAAGAAGCCCTGACCAAGGGGCCCTGAAATTCACAAATCTCAAAGAGGCATTTCTCCTCCTTATAACTATGTACATAGTTCATTGGTTTAATACCCAGGCGCAGAAAAGAAGATTTTCAAAGAAATAATTCATTTTCACTATATAATTCTTATAGCCCCACCCCAGCACAAGAACCCCCTGACCCTGGGACCATGAAATTCACAATTTTGGAAGAGGCAGGCTTATTCGACATAACTATGCACTTGGTTAATTTATCTTATGTCCATGAGCACAGAAAAAGAATTTCAAGGAATTTATGCATTTTCACTATATAATCTATTTAGCCCCACCCTAGCATAAGAACCCTGACCCTGGGACCATGAGATTCACGATTCACAATTTTGGAAGAGGAATCCATATTTAACTTAACTATGCACTTGGTTAGATTATTTAATTCCCAGCAGCACAAAAGAAGAATTATAAAGAAATAATGCATTTTCACTATATAATCTATTTAGCCCCGCTCTAGCACAAGGTATCCTGAGGCCATGAATTTCACAATTTTGGTAGAGGACTTAATGCTGATTACAATCATACAACAGATTGATTGCTTGATGTCCAAGAGTAGACAGGAAGATTTTTAAAGATTGCACTAATTTCAGTGGTTTTGGCCCCACTTCCAGGGGAGCAGGGACCATGTAAATCACAATTTTTGTTCCCCTTCACACATAGATGCTATATGCCGAAATTGGTTGAAATTGGTTCAGCAGTTTCAGAGAAAAGGCTGAAAATGTTCAAATGTTAACGCACGACACATGTCGCACGACGATGGACGAAAATGGATATAGCAATAGGTCACCTGAGATTACTCAGGTTACCTAAAAATAAAACAAATAAAATTCAACAACATTTACAAAAACGGATTTACATATAATTGCAAAATTAACATTTTCATCGTAAAGTGAGTATTATCTTAACGTTACATGACAGTTAAGGTTATCACAGTTAAAAAAAAAAATTTTAAAAAATCATTATGAAAAGTTGAAATTCTTATACAATGACTAAAAACAACAAACAAACAAAGAGGAAAAAAAAAAGTCAGGGATCCTTGACATCTTATTCTATGCCTTTAGTTAAAGCTGAACACTACTTATAACAAGAATAGATATGGGTTACCCCATATCCAAGGGTATTCAACTTTAAAATTTCATATGTTTAACAATGTTTAATGACGTTTATAAAAACAAGAGGCCCCTGGGCCTTATAGGTCACCTGAGCATTATTCAACAAGAAAATATCCTTCGCTGCTAAATATTTTATTCTCGAAAGGGGTGTTAAACAAACAAAATCATTCATGCCACCGTCTTTCAGTACTCACAGTACTTTGATTCTGTTTGCTGTTCTTTTCGCCCTCGTTTTGGAATCAAAGACATGGTCCCTATTATATAATTTTAAAATAACAAAATAAAACAAATGAACTAGATTATTTAAAAAAAATAATTTTGAAGATGACATTATAAGGAAGCTTTGTAAATTTAATATTAATTCTAAACAAAAAAAAACTTTTTTGGAAAATTAAGACCTACCTAGGAATAATCTCAGTCACAAAAATTGGATAAATCAATGACTGGGTAAATTTCATATTGCATTCAGATAGAAGTTCTTTCACTGAATTTCACTTTTGCTCTTGAGAGTGACGGTCTGTCCGGCATGAGTCTTGTTTTGTTCATCTGACACCCAGTCTCGAGCACAAGAGGGATTTCTTTGACTTTAACAACACCTGGCCCTTTTGGATCCAAATCCTGATATTCACCGAAAAAAATCTCCGCTCCCAGACTTCCGCAAGATCTGACATTAGATGCCCCAGATTCAGTGTAAGGGAAAACCTGAATCCTCCTTTCTATGTTTGTGAGAAATCCTTGAAGCATCACATTTGGAACACCCTTAAACAATAAAAGAGAAAACTTACGCATAAGGTATTGTTCAAATACAATTAATTTAAGCTGTAGAGTTTTGCGCTTCAATAAAGACATTTCAGTTTTTTTCTCTAAAATAAAAAAAATCTTGTATCAATTACTCGGACTATTAAGGGGGGGGGGCTTATTTTTAACCGGGTACTTGGGTTTTTGTTTATGAATATGTACATGTACCTTATTTATAAGGTACAAAAAAGCCTTTTTACTTATCGATGAGGGTACATATATATTATATAATTATAAACCAAGACCAAGGTACCTGTGAATTTTTACCTCTCCCCCTACCCCTAAAATCAATGTATTTGTAAATTATGTATATTCGTTGCTTTTATCCTTCATGAAAATGAAATAAGAACATCTGAAGTGCAATATCCATAACATTGTATGAGGTTTTGAAAACATAAACATTAATTAAAGAAATTTTTATTTTTCAAGTTTTCACAAAAAGTGGGTGGGGATGGTGACGTACATTTACTTCATAGGGACTTCTGAACATAGTATTTCTTCCCTCTATAAGTCTATAGTCTGTCAGTAAAATTTACAATTTACAACTACAATATATTTAATTTCTGCTGTAAACGATACTATGTATAAATTCAATTTTCCGCGCTTGCGCGGGCATTTATCTAGTTCCTCAAAAAATAGGGTCGGCGGATCATTTAAAAAATGTGGCCTAGTATTGGTCTTTAAAAACTAATCTACCTCATTCTGAAGTATGTTCTGGTATTTTAACAAATTAGTGAATTGGTTACCATAGAAACCATGGTATTTATTATGAAAAAATTAAGAATTTTAACTTAGCAGAAATTGTATTACTTTATTCATGTTTAATTTTTTTTAATCACAGAATAAAATTTTGCAATGTATCATTATCTGTACCAATAAAAGTGCAATGTGTATTATACTAGCTGTTCATATATCAGAAGAAACTTTAAAGAAAAGTGAAAAGTAGTGCACAGAAGACATCCTTTTTTATGCCTTGTTGTGCATTACTGTGCATTACTGCAGGTGCCATTGGATTTTCATTAGTTATATTTAGGTCAACTATTAGAGATTTTGCAGATTGTGCAGATTTGACACACACTAGCGGTACTTTAAATTTTTCTTTTCGGTGCACGACTTATCATGAACACACTGGCATGTATATATAAATTTCAGGTCAGACAATGTAACTGGTTAGAACTGACAGATATAATTTGAACTTAGTCTGTATGTATTATATTCCAAAGGTAAGTGATTTTTATTTATTATTTTGCATTTTTAAGGGGGGAAATTTTGCCCTCTATAAATAATATGCTGTCTAAAAGAATTGAGGTAGAATTCAAAATTTAATTACATGTACAAGCATGTAGAAATTCATAATGTAGGACAATTATGACTGAAGATACGATCTTTATAAAGAAACGTAGTGACATGTGGGTTTGTTTTTTCTTGATAAATATTCATTTCTGCTTTAAAATCGATAAAGAAACAACGTTAGTCGATCAAGTCAAACAAAGATTTACAAGCGTGATCCAAGATATATTCATGCTATATTATTTAAAAAATTATCACCTTGTCATTCAGTGCAACATTTGCTTTAAGTGAATGACAAAATTTCTGGAGAATACTAGTATCTTATACTATTACAGTTACATTATCTCCTATTATGGTATACAACTTGAATGTACACTGCTCTTAAGAATGCTTTCATGACAAAATATGATTGACCATTACTTTTTATGACTTTGATCAATCATTGCCCTGTTGTCCATACGAAGATTTTCTTTATTATATGCAATATCAAATTTGACTTCCTTTTGTGTTTTGATCATTCATAAGTCCTAGCTAGTATAAACACAACTAGATGATGATTCCTTATCGGACTAATCATGGCTTGAAGTTTTTCGTAAGATTTAACTCATACGTATAATACTGTAAATCACTTTTTATTCGCGAAAACTTTATCTTCGCGTAATTACGCGAGACAGTGTGCTCGCGAAAATTTAATTCTCGCGTATAATAGTATTCCTCAAGATTATACTGAGCAATAACCACAATTCGTGAAAATTTTGTCTCGCTAATCAAGAGTTAATGACTATCTCGCGAAAATAAGGTGTCGCGAAAATTAAGTGATCTACAGTAGTATATATGTTTCTATGTTAAATGTCAAGGGCCTTTATTTATGAGTGTCATTAAACAGTTTTGTCCTACTCAGGCCTCCAGTAGAAAAATATGGATAACTTCAATCACTTGTACCAACTCATCGATTCCTTATCAACCACACCGTCTCTGCAGAAAAAGAATCGTGTAGGATTTTGAAGATTTATGAAATTTTGAAAGTACCCTACACTTGATTCTACTTTGTATTATCACAGGGAAGAAAGAGAGTAAACAGCAGAAATAAGAAATTATTTAATACTTGCGAATCAGATAGAACATTCTATCGTTGTAATGATATTGTCCTATGGACCCGGTTTAACGATAGCATTCGAGAAATACATTTCTTTCTGCGACAATAAATGAAATACACCTCAAAAGGACAAAAACTTCCACTCTAAAAAAAGTTTTACTTGTTGTTTTTAAAATAAGATATTAGATTAAGAAAAACTAGTAATAATTAGTAATCCATTTAGTCAGAATAGCAAGTAAATGACTATCATGGTTAGTAATTGTAAACATAATTAGTAATAAGGATGAATTCATTTACTTATAAAATGATTTACTAAGTATCAATAGAATTACTTAAAATCTAGGAATTGTATTACTTTAAGTTAGTATGAACTACTCATTTTTGTAAAATTATTATTACTTAATTTAGAGATAATATGCTGACACCATTCTTAGAAATCCAGAATGCAAAACTTTATTTAATTCTCAACCAATCATAACTTACAGCAAACACAAGAATATAGGTGACGAGATAATCCGGTCTCACCTAAAACTAACACCATGATTTATGTTCGTGACCCCTGATGAGGCCTCTTAAAAGCCGAAACTACTTGCATTATTCAAATCAAAATAATATTTATCTGCTATATGCAAAAACATATCTACAATGAAATAGAAGTGTGGTTTGGAGTGTCGGGTCCTAATAAATCTCTTACAAGTTTGGTTGATTGATGTCGCTAATTTTCGCATTGCATCCACCTCTGAAATCACAAGTTAAAAATTGCGCGCGCATCAGGAAGCCCGGTTTTATCTGGCAGACGCCGCTAAATATTTATCTGGTGGCCGCCAAACATTATGTAGCGGCCGCCATATAAATTTTTTGGCGGCCGCCACTTATATATCTGGCGGCCGCCTAATGATAAGTGGGGGCCGCCACATAATTATCTGGCGGTCGCCAGATATATAAGTGGCGGCCGCCAGATAAAATATTATTCGTACGTGGCACCAACGGGCTTCCGGTTTCAGATGAAATCAGATATACTTGTATTACCATCCACAAGTAAAATGTTATATTTAGTATTATTTCGCTTTTTAAAATTTATTTCATATTGCATTTAACACATACTGATTATTTATCATCTAGTAAAAACCTACATATTTTTGTGTGTATTATATACATGTAGTATTTAACTTGTATACTTCTGACAACACATATCATAATATGACCGATTAGTTTTATTTAATGAAATTAACAATTTGAAAACTTTAGAGACGAGTTGTAACAAATTCAACACTGAACACTACAAGCAGAAAAGATGCATTTTTCACTACAATCAATGTCTCCAAGTCCCTACAGAGCAGAACCCCTAAACTTGGGACAATGATTTTCACAATTTTGGTGGAAGGGCTGATGCTTAGGAAAACACTTTTGGCTCATTTGACATCTAAGAGCCAAGAATATTTTTTGAAAATTGCATGTCTTGCTTTGGCCCCACCTCTATGGACCAAGAGAGTTTATGGTCCATTTTATCCATAGATGTTGTAAAGAAAAACTAATTGAAACTGCATGGTTATGCTGTTTATGAGAAGCTGAAAGTATTGAAAAGTTTACAAACAGAAGAGCAATACAAGTATATAGGTCATACAGGTGACTAAGGTAACCTTAATCTTTTTATCATTTTCAAATAAAAAGCACAGAGCATTTTCTTTTCATCTTTATTTCTTTCGAATTTTCCTATTTAACATAATCTCAAAAACAAAGTTTTAAAATGTTCAATATCAACATTATCTAGATGTATATTTAGGAGGAATGTTTGATACAATTAATTATTTTAGGAAAACCCTTAAACAATACAAAAATATCAGAAACCACATTCAGCTTCTTTTATATTAAAATTAGTTTTGCCTCAAAAGCCTTTCATGTTTGCAAACCTCTAACACTATTTCAGCAAAGTGAAGACTTGTGAGAAAATGACCTATTTCACACTGAGAGAACATATAAAAAATTTGCAATTGCACATTTCAATAATGAAAGGTCCGATTTGTAAGAAACCAGAAATAATTCCTGATGGCAAGTATAAAAATGAAATGTTTGCTTTAATCAGAAACATTTGCTATATTCTATGTGGGACCTATATAAATAAATTGTGTGTTTCTGGTTCCCCAAGTGTCCTTACTTAAAATATATGAGCCAATTCAGCTGACACTGCAAAATGTATTCGCAGATATCTTTTGGAATTAAAAAAAAATTGTTTCATTATTATAAATCCTTATCTGGATCACTTCCATGTTTGAGAAAATGGATATCCTATCCACATTATTGGAAATATTTTAAAAGGGATTTCCCACACAGATTTTAAACAATAAAATGTTGAAATATCAAAAATGTTTTCCTTTACTACCCATCCTATTTTTACTCAGGATGGAATAGGAAACACACTATTTATCTATACTGGACTGAACACAACAAAAGTTACAAATAGGTATCTGTTACATATATCTGCTATGTTCAGAAATACATAATTATATTACTCATCAATGACATAGAGCAGCATGCACGTGTAAACTTTATGCTGTATTTCAAAAACAATTTTTAGTATGTGCTACACATAAAAATTTACAAATAATTTACATGTATTTTCTGACCATTCGTTTCTATTTGTACAGTCATTTCAATGTACATATATTAAATTACTAAAATACTACAGTGTAAACTGTATGTTCAATATCAAATAGATAACAACTAGAAAACTGACCAGTCAGCAAGGGCCCCGCTGAGGGGTAGAAATATAAGGGTGCAGCTCATAGAATGAGAGTTTTACTTGATTACATTTTTAAAAAAATATATATGAAGATTTTAAGTAACAATTGCATTTTTAAATTTCCAACATAATTCCTGAATGTCCAAAAAACCTGTAAATAGTGTATTTAAAAAAAATCTAAGCAGGTGCTTTATAAAATGCAAGCCTTCAGTGAATGCAAATATTACCCAGGGTTGACCTCAACTTCAAAACAAACATCAGTTGAAGACAAAGGTGTTCATAAATCTTCATGTGACAGATAAAGATAAGCCTCTAAATTTTCTGCAGCAGGCTAGATAATTAATCCCAAGGGATTAATTGTACTGCTCTCTCATCCTTTTCTTCTAAATTTACAATAAGAACTTTTTTTAGCTCTGACAAAACAAGGTTATTATCTGATTAGCTGTTAAAATTACCAAACATTAAGTCAGCAAAAAAAAAAAAATAAATAAATAAATAATTAAAAAAATAAAAAAGTTATAATAAAAAACGATATCTAAATATAAATATATTGGAATTCAATAAAATTATCATAATTCATTGTGTACAGTATTCTAACCAAAATAAAGTAAGAACATTATTTCAAATCCATATATCAGAGACTGTACACATCATTCAAAATTGAAACTTCAAAACAAAGTACATTTGCAGACAGAGGCAGTACAGTTATTTATTAATCTCAATGTGACAGATAAAGATAGTGCTTAGGATTTTCCTCATGTGGAAGGTTAATTAATCCCAAAGGACAAATTGCACAGCCTTCCAGTTTACAATGGTAACATTCTCAGCAGTTATCTCTCTTTGCCAATTCATTATGCATAGTTAAGGAATCTACCCCATCACCCCAGCTCCAAACCAGAAGACATGTCTTCAGTTTCACAATTTTCACATAAAGGAGAAATATCTTTGTTCCATTTACTTACAGAGACATTGTTATTCAAAATACCATGTAATAATTTATAATTAAATTCTGATATTCTCTTCTCATATACATTTAAGATCTTGTTTCTATAAATATATTTATACCATATTTATACCATAACCATTATACACTTATTTAATGACTACGAGGTAAACAGTCAAACGGTTGTCCCTCGGTAGTGGGGAAGACCTGGGAAACTGTTGCCCTCGGCCTTCGGGCAACAGTTTCCCAGGTCTTCCCCACTACAGGGACATAAAATAAATACATTTGATATCGATTGCAGCGAAATGTCCAAATATGCTAGGAGCATTGATGCCATGACCAACGGGAAAGTATTACTTTCTTTAAAAGAAAGCATTTTATGTGTAAACAAAAAAAATTCATTGTCTACTTTTATTGATTTTAAAATACATAACGCAAATGTGTATGGAATCCACATTGCAGGTGATAGTAGTGTGTTGGTGTGTCTTCAAGGTGGAAAGATTGGTATTGCATATCTATCTAAAAAAGGGAAATTCTTGAAGTTTATATCCACTGAAGAAGAGTTTCCATTAAGGATACAAGAACTTTCAGATCGTACATTGGTTATCCTGTCTAGCAGATCCCTGAAGTTTTATTGGCAAACTTCTTTTCGATTTAGTGAAAATGTGCTAGATTGGAAGAGTGGAAGAGGAATAGATATGTGTTTAACCAAATATGAGAGAATTTTGATTGGAATTGAAAGAAGCAATGAAATTCTAGTCTTAACACAAAACGGTAGCATTGAAAATGAAGTGAGATTAGGAGAAACTTCTTTTGGAAGTGAAATTCAGTGTATGTACATTGATGCTGCCGATAGACTTTGGGCATATGTCTGTTCCGGGGAAATAGTTATGATAGAAGAGATCTCAAAATTAATACGAGAACACCCTAGAATTTTGGAATCCACCCAGCTTTGAGAAAGTGAACCCCGTATAATTTCTTTAGATTTATACCCCCGCTTGAAAACAGGGGGTGTACATTGTGACCGGGATATACGTCCGTCTACGTTCATCTGTCTGTCTGTTATGCTCTGGGGAACCCTTCTCTTATCCGCAACTTCTCTTATACTAATAATTGAAAATTTATGAAACTCTCACGGAATCTTCGTTACATACAATGTATTGTTATTGTGCACCTTCTATGATACTTTTTGATCGGACACATATTTTGGGTTTCCCATGGCAAAACATGGACAGTGTAATTCTTTTTTTAATATTGAAGGGTATCCATCTCTTATCCGCAACTCCTCCTACATCACTGAATAAAATTTTATAGTTTCTTTATAATAACATACTGCTATTGTGTACCTCCTATTTTACTTTCTGATCTTACACATTTCTTATAATAATAATTTTCCCAGTCATACGGGAGACGGGGGTTTCATTTTTGATATCTTTGACAGCTGCTTTTTCAATTAAGATGGAACTCATAAAACTTACCTTTTCATTGGTCATTTGCAAAATTATTTTGTTAAAAACATTCTAATTGTACACAAAAGTATTCTGAAATTGACATCACAAAGATGCTTGAGTTTCTGTTGACAATATCAATGTTGTTTTTGGAGACCTGGCCTGGGCCATAAAACTTAGACGAGCTCACTTTTGATCTCAGACTCACTTTTTCCAAAGGAATTAATACGGGAAAAGTGAGCTCGTCTAAGTTTTATGGCCCCCAGGCCAGGTCTTAAAACAATCTACTAGTATTGGAGTCCTCATGGGTACCAAATGCGCCCCGTTATTAGCAGACTTTTTTGTATTCGTATGAAGCAGAATTTTTATCCAAAATCTTGTACGTGAAAAGAGGAAAACACATGCTGTGGCCTTCAACTCGACATTTAGATATATCGACGACGTATTGTCAACTAACAATGATAATTTCCAATCTTATTTCAATACGATTAGCTGTAACATATCTGTCTCATATTTGGAATGTTTACTTTAAAAAGACGTTAATGGTAATCTAATAACCAAGCTTTATGATAAATGTGCTGACTTAAACTGTTCAATCACCAACTTTTCTTACTATTACAGCTAGGGCTGGGTATTGGCCCAAGATTTCGTATTGCGATATATTGCGATATTTTTAACTGTATTGCGATATGTATTGCAATATTTTCAATGTAATTTAAATGGCATTTTCTTACTATATTTACTTTAATTTACCATGTTTACATGCAGAATGTACATATATATGATAAGTAACCAACATGGAAAAAAAATCTGGTTGATTTCATTTAAGTTATGCTCTGAAATGTTCCCACAAAACGACTTCTGTCTTACTGTTTGGCCTAATAACAAACTTTTATAAGTCCATTTTTATATTTAATGACAAAATTCCTTTATCTAAGCATATTGCCAATATATCGTTATTACAAAATCGTTTTGCGATACGATATTTTTTGTCATTATATTGCAATATATTGAAATATCGATATTATTGCCTAGCCCTAATTACAGCAATATACCTTCATCGCCTACATACAGGGTTTGTATCTCTCAGTTGTTCGCAACACCAGAGCAGGTGCTACGAACGAACAATATTTTTTCTAAAACGAGGTTAGCTATTGACAAACAAGTTGATTAAACAAGAATATACATTTCGTAAGTTCTATGGTCGATACAATGACCTTGTCTGGAAATACAATTTATCATTGAGTAAAATGCTGACTGACGTTCTTTATACTTCTTGTTATGCCATTATTTGCACACTGAATTGTCGATGGATTTATCCGTTATTTCCCGATTATGAGAAGGATTGAGTACACAGCGGGTGTGACAGGTCAGCAGGGGATGCTTACCCCTCCATAGCACCTCCCTTACCAAAGTAAAATTATTGCAGCAATATTGCTGCAATATTGCGGCAACATTGCGGCAACACATTTTTGTCACCAGAAACAAGCTTTTTGGGTAAGTGAAATATGTATTACTTGGAAATTAATTGTACTTGAATTTTATAGTGAAACTAGTGGAAATACTTTGCTTTTTAATAATTTGATAGCATTTATTAGCTTTACTATGTATAAATATAAAATGAAATGTAGACTACAAAATGAAATATTCTCAGAGAAAAATTTCCTATATAGACTGAAATCTATGCTTCATATTCAAAATGATGTCCTTAGAAAAACTGGTCATATTAGAAGTAATATTTATCATGATTTAGCTGATTTTTTGTGTTAATATTGATATTGTGATATATTTGTGACCTGTTATGATTTAATAAAAGATAAAAAAAAAAGTGTATAATGGTTACCGCTGAATCTGGCCCCTTAAAAATCATAGTTAAACGCTGATAACTTAAATTGATGCATGGTTTAAAACCAGCACTAATTTAAATTCAAAGCATACATGGAGGCCACAGGAGGGCGCAGAAATAGGATGTTTTCCAGAATTTTCTCAATTCTGGTGGAATTTTGTCAAATTTGATATACTTTTTTCTTCGGAAAGCATAGAGTACAAGCTTACCTATTTGAGATTTTTACACACATGATGCATCTGATACTAGTGTATGAAATATATAAATTTGGTAGATAGACAAGCTTGTGATCTATGTTTTCTGAAAGAAAATGTGCTGTAAAATTGCTTAAAATTTGCAAAAAATGAGAAAATTTTTAAATTGACATATTTATTGACATTCCTGTGACCCCTGTGTATCACATAACAAAGAAACAATACTGATTTTGTGGCAGGGGTGATAAGTGGTGTTACAGTCTATGAACTGTTGCATCATTCTAAAAGACACCCCAAACCAAGGGCCAAAAAGGGGTCTTACCTTGTCCTTTTTAAGGGTTGGAAAGTACAGTTTTTAGTTTAAACTTTTAGTGCAAGTCTCATTTTGTTCCCTGCTTTCACTGAAAATGGGAGATTTTAATTTGGGTCCGTCTTTCCGTCCGTCTAGCTGTATTTCTGTCTGTCGTCTCCGCGCAATATCTCAAAAACCCTTTGAGCTTTTGCAATGAATTTTGCATAGCAACTCTCCGTGGCATAAAAAGAACCTTAAAGATTTTGAGGTCAAAAGGTCAAGGTCATAAATTAATAAAATCTGTCTGTTTTTACACGTTATTTCCGCGAGGGTTCTACGAAATCTTTGGCTTCAGTTTTTTTTTAATTACTTATTTTTCGTACGAACAATTCTTAAAATGCAGTTTTGTGGAAAAAAAACAAGTTGAATTTGTAGTTTAATTTAGGGTATGTCTACAATATCGTTTTAAGTCAACTTAATTGCAAATTCCATGGTCAATAGTGTGACCCTGTTTGCAAATACATTCTGTATGATTTTGACTGATGTTGATTGACGTCTCTCATACAATTGTTTTAAAAATAGTATCGATAATGAATTTACTACGTATTTTCTCGTTTATGCGATCACGAAAAAGAGCACAAGGCGGATATGGCCGGTCGAGAGGGGATTTTTACTTCTCCATGTCTCCTGATTTCAGAGGTGCTCATATATAATTATTCTTTCAGAGGCCTTTTGAGCTTATCGTCAAATTTCATTGAAAATGCTTGTTCAAGTTTTCAAATTACGACGGGAAAAAACATAAAATTTGTGGACGGAAGAATGACAGACAGACGGACAGACAGAGTGATTACTATAGGGCACCAGCAAATCCTTGCGGGGCCCTAATTATGCACTTTATAAGCAACAACATTTTTTTCAGTGAATCTATTACAATATTTATAAATAATAAAGTCCAATCTAAACAGTCATCTCTAATCCCCCTTCCTCTTCCAAAACACACAGAAACTTAGGTATTCTATGTGACTCATCAATCTGAAATGTATCAACAAATACAAATAAATCAAAACACTTGTCAGTTGAAATTTCAGTAGTCAAATTTTGTTTCCTTGACTACATGTAGATACAGATAATTTAATTTTGAAAATCGTAATAAATAGACCAGTATTTCTTATTTCTAATGTATGTACATTAAGCTTTTTGTTCAAATAATTTCTATTCTTGCAAACAATGCCTACCTGTCGAGCCATTTCTATGAGAACCAATAATTTCTTGATACCAATCCACAACCTATAGAAACAAAACCAAAAAAAATATCATTTTAATTTCATCTAACTTCTAACATTCAACACAATCAGAATTTCAAAATGTGACAATATATCTTTCATTTGAAAAGATTTCTACATTCAACACAATTAGGATTTACTTCTTATAAAATGGCTTTATATGTTTAAATCTAATAATTAAGAAAAAAAATCAGAAATAAGAAGGTATATGCAACAGCAGGTAACAATACTATAAATGTAAAATATCTCTTTCTCAATCATTGTAATTGACTATATTTTAAAAATAATAATCACATAATGTGAATGAATAATATTCACATGCATAAGTTTTTTTTGTTTGTGAGTTATTACATGCACTGTTTACCTCTTTCCACTGGTTTTTCGTTTGAGAATTTCCAGTTCATTGCCGTTGAAGGCATCCACATTCTCCAGAACTGCCATTAGATGTTCACTACTAGATATGTTGGAGGCATGAGTAATTGTCCCAAATGTTTGTGCCATGTCCATTTCCTGGAGAACATCTTTCCTACTTGAAGTTCCTATCACCAAAAGTTTATGGCCCTAAAAAACAAAATGCAAGTGTAATATTGCAAGAGTACATTGATACAGGTAGCCAAGTTAGATATACAGTCAATCTTCGGGCGTTATACAATTTGATCATGTGACTGACTTCATGTTATATCCCAATGAAACTCTAAAAATTATACCTTATTTCTTAATTGACAAAAGTGTGATGATATTTAAGATATAGAAGTTCAACTCTACATGTGCAAAGAAGAAAAAAG
Organism: Saccostrea glomerata; assembly: GCA_003671525.1. Lineage (NCBI taxonomy): Eukaryota > Metazoa > Mollusca > Bivalvia > Ostreida > Ostreidae > Saccostrea > Saccostrea glomerata. The sequence continues at coordinate 1,584,334 of PRKT01000038.1, read as the reverse complement.
GTAGAGCAAAAGTTAATACATTGCATTATATTTACTCCCAGGGGCTATCCCATCCGTGCCACATCATATGTGGCTCCGATGCCTTTGGCTTCAAAAGCACTGTTATAGAAATAATGTCTACTTACCGCTGGTGGGGCTTTCTTTAACAGCACCAACAGAGCCTGCAGGACTAGATTAGAGAATCGTGGACCAATGGGAACGTAGTCTGAAAACAGAAAAGTAAACAGGAATATTATTACCAGTTAACTGGTGACAGTGAACTTGTTCCAGGAAAATTTCTCATTCATAAACAAGTCAAAAATTTTTTTGAAATAAAAAAAATACAAACCTAAAAGTCTTTCAATGTCATCAACAATGATACAGCTTAGTGGAGATTTGTATGCATCATCAAACATCTAGAAATAAGTGAATAAAAGAGATAAATTTACATGCACTGCATTTATATAAATAAATGTTCAATAATAAAAATTTATGCATATTTTCCTGTATTTCTTACATCATTAATGAAATATATTGAATACATGATTGAAATCTTTTTTTTTTCATCGTGAATAAAATTGCATATTCTTCATAGACAATAGCATTCACATGTTTTTTATCTGCATATCATCTATATGCATAGAGTACAAAGATTAGATGAATACCCAATTATCAAATTTAAGACCCAATATTTGATACAAAAAAAGGACTTTACCTTTTTTATTGCCTGACACTTAGCCGGTTCTGTAAAACCAATCATGTTCTCTGCACTGATCACTTTGATGAATGGGAAATCTGAATTTTTGGCTATCTGGGCAGCCAGGGAGGTTTTCCCACTGTTTGGTGGACCTATACATAAAATACATTGATGAACCTTTCATAGCACTTATCATCAAAGATTTTATCACATCTTTATAAACAGAAACTGGCCGGGTCTTACTCAAAGTTAAATTTTCTTTAAATTATATGTTCCTTTTGGAAGGGGGGGCGGGGCATAAGTACCTACCTTCCACAAGTACTGTGACTAGAGGTGTGGTAATACTAGTTTTGGCCTGTGAGATCAATAGATCCCCATCCTCTAACACTCTGTGTACGGGATCCCCCCAAGTTATGATTCCATTGGATATATATTTCTCAAACTCCTTCTTACTACTTCCAAATGCCTATAACACAAGATATATGAAATACACATTTTGGATGAAATCTCATAATATTCAGTTTGACTTATACAGAAATTTCTTCATTATGTCAAATTATCAGATATCACTTCTCCATTTCGCTAATATCCAATAAAAAAATTTGTTGCAAAACATAAATGATGTATCTTTGAAAAATGATCAGTATTTCTCAGATTTAATTTTTCCTTCCAATGATAGACCTGTCACTTACTGGAGTACAGTCATGTTCCAGGGCATGCATGAAGTCCTTCCTGGTGATGAGTAGTTTCTCCACGGCGTCTGGGTCTACCTCCACCTTACTGGTGGCCTTGATCAGGCGGTTCATGGCGGTGGACTGTGCTGCCTTCACCAGGCCTTCAATCTCCGCCCCGCTGAAGTTCTTGGTCAAGGCTGCCAGCTCCTCAATATTCACATCTGGGGACAGCTTGCCATTTTCTCTCATTGTAGAGGTGTGGATGTTTAAAATCTGTAACCTGCCCTCTTCATCTGGTAAACCTGTATGACAGAAAGATTTTTTTCTTTGGTCATTAAATTGAAATAAATTTGGCTCAAAATTCTGCTGTTGTTTTGTTGCAACAAATCTCAAGGATTGATGTATTTCTTAAAAAATATTATCATTTAGACTTTATTACAAGAATCACATACCAATTTCCATCTGAACTTCTAATCTCCCTGGTCTTATTAAAGCTTCATCGATCATATCTTTCCTGTTGGTCATTCCTTAAATATTAAAAACACAAGAAAATATAATTGAGCCATTGTTATACCGCATCTGATATAATTCTTTACCTAAATGAATGCTAATCTTCTGTTGCTAATGTTGCTTTACCTATAACAAGGATGTTGTTTAGCTGATTCACACCATCAATCTTTGACAACAACTGATTTACCACTGTGTCATGAACCCCTGTGTTTCCAGCCTGTTATCAAATAAGATCCATAAATTCAATTGACCAAAGACTTCAATTTGAGTATAATAGAATATAAATTTTGCAATTGTTATTTTGATGCATATTTCAGATTAACAAGAAAGTCAGATTGTTAAATAATTATAAGTATCTGTGCGGTAATCACTAACTAACCATGGAAAAAAATTCATTCAGTATTAAAGTAATCAAACAAGATATATCAAAGCTAAATACAGCATTTCTTATGAAGGCAAGGAACTAAGAAGGATATCCAAAGTACAATTCCACTTACCACAGAGCCTCTGGACTTACAAATGGCATCAATCTCATCAAATATAATGATGTGTAGACCACTGTGAGGACCACACTACAAAAGGAGAAGTCAGATTTAATTATTTCTAAGCGCCATATCAACATAGGTAAAAATTTGGTTAACTCAGAAATTATGTTTTCGAATCCCATACCCTCTGTTCCTCTTCTTCAGCTTCTGCAAACAGCATCCTGATGTTTTTCTCTGACTCTCCCACATATTTATCTAGAATCTGTGGTCCGTTTATAATCTTAGGTTCCCTGGCATTTAACATCTTTCCTATCTGTCTGTAGAATCATAGGAAGGGAAAAAATTCAGATTACTAGAGTAAGACAAAAATTCAATAATCATAATAATGAGCAAGTGATGTATTTTTAAACATTGACATGCATATCATATAAAAGTTAATTATAAATGTTAACATTCAGTCCATGTAAAATAAGTGAAAAGTTTGCAAATAGGACATAGTCAATCAGGATTAAATACTTAAATTTTCTGATTTTCTAAAATAGAAAATCTCCTCAAAATATATTTTCATTTTGAAAACAAGTTTTTAATCGGTACCTGGCCATCAAAGTTTTCCCAGTACCTGGAGGACCAAACAGTAGAATACCTTTCACATGCTTCATCCCTACAAAAAATAAACATACATTTAAATAATGCTTTTATTTGCACTTCATAAAAATTAAAGATGAATTTTGAATAATATGGGAGATAAAATATATCATTTTTCAAAATTTGTGAAATCAAAGTTTATATGGTCCTTCTGATAAAGTGCTCCATAAGGTTCAAGTTCTTGGTCATTGTGCAACAAAGTCGTCAGCATTTTATTTGTCCTTTGAACGAGTGAAAGGTTTTGAATGGCACTCTTATCAATGAATTTTACACTAAACCAAGCTATCTTCTCAGATCTAGCTTTATTTACCCGCCGTTTCATCGTAAAACCAGAAGTGCAAGTTCGTAAATTTGAAATCTCGCTCCCGACTCAAATTTGACATCGGAAAGAAAAAATTGTTTTATTTCTTTCTGAAAATTCAAAACCTTGAGTGAAGGGTTTGTAAAACTGAAAATAAAATAAATCCTGTCCTTAAATATGTAATTAGATCATTAGCATATTAACCAGGAGCAAAGGACAAGATGTTCAAAGAATTCATGCATTTCACTATATAATAATCACTAGATCCCCACCCTAAAACAAGAACCCCTGATCCTGGGGCCATAAAATTCATAATTTTGGTAGAGGCACTCTTGCTTATCATTACTATGTACTTAGTTTTTTTATTAAATACCCAGGAGCAGAGAAGAAGATTTTCAAAGAATTCATGTATTTTCACTATATAATCAATAGAGCCCCGCCCTAACACCAGAACCCCTGACCCTGGGGCCATAAAATTCACAATTTTGGTAGAGGCACTCTTGCTCATCATAACTATGTACTTAGTTGGTTTATTTAATACCCAGGAGCAGAGAAGAAGATTTTCAAAGAAATAATGCATTTTCACTACCTACTTATTTAGCCCCGCCCTAGCACTAGAACCCCTGACCCCAGGGCCATGAATTTCACAATTTTGGTAGAGGACTTATTGCTGATTACAATCATGCAAACAGTTTGACTGCTTGTTGTCCAGGAGTAAAGAAGATTTTTAAAGATTGCATTAATTTTAGTGGTTTGGGCCCCACCCCTCAGGCCCCAGGGGGGCAGGGATCATGAAATTCATAATTTTTGTTCCCCTTCACCCATAGATGCTTTATGCCAAATTTGGTTGAAATTGGTTCAGTGGTTGCAGAGAAGAAGCTGAAAATGTTCAAATGTTAACACACCACGCACGACGAACGACGCACGACGACGGACGGAAACAGATAGCAATAGGTCACCTGAGTTTACTCAGGTGACCTAACAATGGAAAAGACGGTGGTGACATCTGGAAGACAACTCACCTAACTGTTCTATAACTTCTGGTGGGAACACTCGAGAGGCAAACGCTCTCCTAAATATTGCTGAGAATTCTTTATCCAGACCACCAATCCCCATCTTATTGAAGTCCCAGTCAGGGTTGATAATGGAGGTAAAGGCCTGCTTACTGAACAAAAACAGTAAATATACATCAGATTTATTGTAAGGTTTCTTCACTTACATTTTTGCAACAACAAAAATGCAAGTGAAAACAAGCATCATTTTCAAATTAACATGAATGAAATTATTTTGCTCACTTTTTGCATAAATCAAAAATAAAATAGATATATCCCAAAATTTGGGAAGAAAAATAGAGCATTGTATCTTGCATTCACCTTTTGGATTTCCCTGTCAAATTAATTGTGGATGTATCTGCTTTTTCAAACACCACTGATGTGTTAGGAGTTAACAAACCTAATTGTACCTTGAAAAAATTAAATATTCAATCAGTTTTATACATGACAGCAGACTATGAATAAAGTACCCTGTAAAAAAAAACAGAATTGCAAAATTTGTTCTACACAGATTAACCAATAAAATCTTTAAAGAAAAATCTTACTCTCTTTGAGGTTCCAGTGCCTCCGTCTTTCATTTTGGTGAAGTCAATTACTGCAAAATAATTTTTGACATACTTTACAATTTCATTTTTTTTTTTCATCACTCAAATACAATGTTGTTGGACATCTTTTCACAAAAAGCAATGAAAATAAAGTGTCATCTTTCATTTCAAAATGTATTGTCAGAAATCATTTTTTCCCCTCCAAAATTCTACAATAAAACTTAAACCTATTTACATAAAAAAAATTTAATACAGATGAAGAACTTAGAATGTTGTACCTTCTATCTCTTTGACAGTGAGGACCAGTAATTTTTTGTCAGCAAACTGAAAAGCCAGACTCTGTCCCTCTGTAAACGCCATGTTGTTGAACTGCATTAAAAACTCGGCTGCCATCTTGTCTGTGTCATGTGGATCTGAATTAGCACTGCAAGGACAACAAACAGAAATAAAACTTACCCCCATATCTAGTAAATATACTCATTATTAACCTAGTATGATATCTTTTGAAGAAATATCAAATCACTGACATGAAATAAAGAAACTATTTAATTAATTCGTCAGATATTTGTATACATTTTCTGATCAAATTCTCTTACTTTTTCTTCTGTAGGAAGTCCACTTCTACTACGATGGTCCCTATTGTGTCTGTTTTAGGATTAAATTTGTACGTTTTTACTGTTAATTCTTGATTCAATGAAATATTTGCCCATCTTCTCTGAAAAAAGGAAAAAAATTACTGTGAATATATATTTAGAAATATATGAATTAGAAATATTAACAATTTAACATATGATAAATATTTCAGAAAACTTACTTGCATCAAGTTAAACCCCACATAACCTTGCTGCATGCGAGGACTGTTCTTCACAGAGAATACAAACTTCATATGTGGAGAAGTGTAAATTTCTACATGCCTGAATGAAAAATACGCAAGTGAGTTAAGGCTACGTGTGGAGTTTTGTATGCAAAGTAATTAAGTAAGACCCATTATTGCTATACATATCGCAAAGAAAATGTTGAGACTTGTTTTCTAATACATTCTTGGTACCCACGATATGCGACTGCCAGTACACATTATGACGTCATGTTATGACGTCATCGACTTTTACTACACAAGTTTATAAGAAACCTCAACAAAATAGCTTCGGCGCAAGGGCATACCTTACTTTGTTTTACAGAAACAAGGTTTAAAGAAAAGCAGAATATTCCAAAGATTTAAGATATTGCTGCACAAATGTCGACACTGCAATCATTTAGTTACTATTTGCACAATTCGTAGTTGAAACAGGGTAAAAATGTACAGTCCAGTGTAAGTTTAAAGTTTTAAGTAGTAAAATTTTTATCCATGGAAGAAGAGAATAGGATTTGTGCAGCAATTTTATTTATTTTAAGAATATTTTCCTTAATATTATAATTTATTTATTTTAAATTAAATAGGATATGTCCTTGCGCCAACGTTGTTTTGTTGATGTGTTTTATTACATTGAATAGGAAAGAACTATGACGTCATAATATGACGTCATATTGTGCACTTGCAATAATATACTGTGGGTACATAGTACGTATAAGAAAATCAATTTGAACTTTCTCTCTACATAAAATATACAATTTATGCATTTTTATTAGCTCATTTGCATACTTAGCTCACTTGCGTAATAAAAGTTATCAGAATTCTACATCCACAAGAGTATAAATTTCATGTTAAGTGAGTTAATCAGAAGAGAGTTAAAAAAAACATCAATATTTAAAATACGTAAAATATAAAAAAAATATAAATATACATACCTGCATTGTTCGTCATCTATGTCAAGAGGAGAGGTGATAGCAAAATTTGTAGTGGACAATTCGTCCGTTGGACATTTCCCTGCTTTCATTGCCATCTTCAATTAAATGTACAAACAAAATAAAATAGGTGCTTTGATGTTCAAAACATTTGAGGATATAATCTTCCAATTTGAATTTGCAGAGCTGATTGAAGTTTCCATTGATTACAGTGAAGAACTGACTCAAAGACTGAATCAAAAAGCTGTCGCTATGTATTGATTTCATGCCACAATGTATCAAGCATACTGCATAAGAATTCCCTGGATTTGTGCAAAACTTATTACTTTTTGTCACATTTAGACAGCAAGATGTATTTTTTATACATTTCAGTCTACGCAATTGGGGGAAAGAAAACAAGTTTCATGCTCAATCAACTCTAAGTGTCTTGTATTTCGTAAAATCTGGTCATTTTATTGATTTTTCTTCTTGCTAATGAGGAATCGGGCATTCCCCAGTGAAAGATGACATCCCACAGCATAGGATTGATGACATCCCAAAGTATAAAATGGTCTCCAACGGTTATCCCATACCCATAAATATCAATGTACTAGAACTGTCAGTGAATACACCACAGTATACTTAAAAAACAAGTCAACAATCAATACTAATACAGAATGTGATGTAATGGTGACAACTATAACGGTATCTGCTTAATATGTAATCTATTAAAACAAAAGACATTCCTGAGATTTTTTCTGTTATATGTCAACAGATCGCAAATTTCAGACAATATCCACAATGAAACATCAATACCAATAGATAAAATCACATAAAAAAAACCCATTCAGGATCCAATGAATTTAATTATTACTGAACCATGTATAAGCATACCAATGTCAGCTTCGTAAAATCTCAATTATATGCTGTGTCCCTCTCTCTAAACACTGAGCAGAAAAAACTAATCCACTGATTGATTTTTGTTCCACTCACCTTCTAGGCATTTGTCCGGTACATACTTTTAAACATGTTAAATACATTGATTACTTGACCAAGAAGCAAATATTATACTATTTGAACAGTGTAAAGACTAAATGTTGACAACAAGAAAAAGAATATTTTTTAAAGCACTGAGATCATTTAGGACTGATAGAGTTACAAAATAAATATCCTAACAATACTTATTTCTGACATTTTATTTAATATATATAATTCTAACATTACAATGGAATTGATCTATTTTTGGTAATTTGGTTACATGATCCAGGAAATTATAACATCAAGTCATCAAACATTTCCCCCCCTAACCTTCAGATTATATCAAATATACCGGTAACCAAGAGTTTCTATTTTCAGATGTTTACCATATTTGTGATATAACAGTGTATTCCTCTGTGGTTTGTTACCATTATTATCTCTCTTAATTGTGCTTCATTCTCAAAAACAATTCAAAGAGGTTATTGTGTCACATGGATTGATTGATGTTACAAGTGTATAAATAAACCCAAAATCAACTCAATCAGTTGAAGAACAGAATATTCTAGAGCTGATGATACTGTATAATCAATATCGAAAGCCCCCTACAACTGCCCTGTATCAATCTCTACAATCAGTGAAGCCATTCCAGAGGCTGAGTGCTATTTCACTTCACTCCAATCATCCTTAGAAAAAATGGCCATTTTAACTTCGGACAGAGGCTAGCTGTTATGTGATGCAATTCAGCAGATAAATAATAGATGCAGTATTGAGGTTCTTATTTCCTATCTTGTTTGTAACATGAGTTTTGACTGGTAAGCAAGTCGGTTGTATATTTCCATACACCAGACTTTGAGGCGTATGTAAATGACACGTCACAATTCAAAGTTTCTCAATATCAAAGGGCAATTTTATGACTGAGTTTAATTTGAATAAACTTGAATTTACATTAAGTAATGAAGCTTTCATATAAATTTAATCTTTTCTGTCCTCATGATTCTTGTAATATATGTTGAGAAGAAAATTTTCGTCATGTTCATATTAAGATGCTTTTAAATTTTCTCTATTTAATCTTTATTTTCTCTCCTTGAGAAGGATGTGGCCCTTCATTTTCTTTTTATCAAGTTTGATTGAAATAGGCCCAGTTATTCTGGAAAAGAAGATGAACATGTGAAATGTTTGCAACAAAATACTCCTTGTCACAATGATGGCAATGACCGACAACAAAGAAATTTTTATTGGAATGCTCACTTGAGCCTAAAACAGTTAAACTTTAATATTAAAGTGAGTTTTTAAAAAATTGAATTGTATATTTGTTTCCCTTCAATATTTTGTAACTGTTTGATTTCAAGCAATTTTCTGCTCTCTTTTGAGTGAATGTTGAGGCTTGATTTCAATCTTGGTACGGTGGTTCCCCCTTTGGATTGAGATTAGCTGCAATAATGTGGCCCTCTCCTCTCCCCCCTCTTTTTCTTCGGGAGATGGCCCTCTCCAGAAAACATCAGATTAAAAAAAAATCGGAAAGGGCTACATTATTGCAGCTAGATTGAAATCACAAGAACAAAGGTCTTTTGTCAAACAAGACATAAAAAATATTGACAGAACAAAAATTTGAAAGCCTGAATTTACTTAACACTTAACCAACATGACAAATTGGTACTCTGGTTTTCTGAGTGCAAACACAAAATATTTAGCATCATATTTTAAAGACTGCTATTCTAATTTTTTTTTTGGTTTTTTTTTTTTATTTTCAATATGGATTTTATTTCCCTGTGTGGTTCTTGCTATTAAAAATAAGATAACAAACACAGAGCCTCAAGAGGTCAGGTGTGACTCCACTGATTTTTGATAGTGTGAATTTCACAGGAAATTCGGGCTAAATAGCGGCTGCTTAGAGTTGGACCATATTATATAACCTGAGTCCTCCCTTTACTCCAAAAAAAATGAACAATATCATTACAATGATAAAGATCAATAATGGAAATAACATCTATAGGTCTAACATACTGCACCTTTAACTGGTAATGAAATGAATCCAACTATCCGATAATCGTTCACTCCCTCTTGGATTTTATCTTTTGGTCGTGACTAAAATTAAAACCAAACTGTATTTCAGGAATAATGAAAAATCGCTGTTACTCAATCCTTTTTTCCAAGATTCTGTGTATTTATGCGAGACAGCCTACCAGTCATGCATTTAACTATTTTTTCTTTTATCATAGAAAATAAACGCCATGTCAATCTTCCTCAAAAATCCACATAATCCGGGTTGAAGTCAACTTCCGGAATAAACACATTACTAATTTTAGAATTCCACGTGGAACTTTACATGTCATCAAAACATGCATCACCAATTCTTACAACTAAGTTGTTACAATTAAACACTTTGAGATATTTATTTTTAAATAGTGTGTTGTCATTTCCAGGAGGAGGGGGCAATGACATCCCCCTTATTTTGAAAAATATTTCAATATTGGTCTAATCAAACTTTCGTTAGTACTAGGGTTTTCATATTTCACAGGTGTATTCCTTGTGAAAACACATTCCATTTGGTAGCAACAATTTTTTACCCTTTCCCTTGATCTTGGAGTGCGACTTGCATTTGATAAATTTAAATCTTTGACATAAGCTGCCATACCAGGTGTCAGAGTTACACAAACACATCTTGTTTTCTCTCTGGTTTTACTAACTCATTAATAGTCTGAAGAATGTGTCTCAATATGCATAATATAATTATACATACATTGTATGATGATACAATTAGACTCTAAGAACTAGCATCTCAATTGGCAAAATAAAGTCACACTAATCCTTGTCAATGCATTCATTCCCTTTTGATGGGTTTCAAATATTATTTTAACACATTCAGGAATTTCCATGTGTTTACTTCAATGATAAGAATCATTTTCTAGATTACACATTGAAAATGTTGCATCTCTTCATGTTATTAAATTGTACACATCTCATTCAAAATAAGCACTTAGAAATTTTCCTAATAAATTCAACACAATCACCCACGAGATTTACACAAGGCATGTGTATATGTTATCAAGTACACATTGTACTTATTTAAAATTATTTTTGAAGCTATTCTTGTCAGCTTTAAACATACAAGAAAATCTTAAATTTGATATTCAATGTACAAATAATGCAAGAAATCAAAACCCATATTCTTACAAATGAAGGAAAATACAAAAATAACAACTTTGTGTAGGGTCACTAAAATAAAATAAAAAATGTAAATATTTTATGACACAAGTCAGGTAAGCATGCTTCAGCTAACTTAAATTTAAACCAATTTTTAAAACAGAGTTTAAAAAAGGCCAAGGAAATTATCAATATACAGTGTTAAAACCCTGGAACCATCCTGCCTTTCTTTTTGGCTAATTTTATTTTCTTGTCTTTCTTGCTCTGCTTTCGGCTTTGTATATTTTTCTGTCTCTTTTCTTGTCTCTTTTCCATCTTTTTATTCACTGCATCCTGCCTCTCTGTCCATTTGGTTTTCTTTCTCTCCTTCATTTTCTCTTTCTTTTTCAAGGCCTTTTTTAACAAAGCAGGATCATCCTTAACCTTCTCTCCTTCTGCCCGCAGCATGACGCTTTGCCACGCATTCTTTTGCTCCATCTTCTTTGCCTTTTCTGCATCTTTTTCCTTCATATTCTCCACCTTTGATTTCCTCTTTTCAATATTTTCTAGGAGTCTCTTAAAGTCTTTCCCATGCAGAGAGTTTTTATGTTTTTCCTTCGCATCGTTCTTTGTGAAGTCAAATTTGCTAAACACGAGTTTGCCCCCCTTGTCCATCACTGACGGACGCTCTGGGGATTTATACCCAGCCATGGCATCACCATTCACTGGTATGCTAGCTTTTAACACAGGGTTTTTATTCTTCTTTCGCTTGATATTACTTTTTAATTTGCTCTCTTTTCTGCGGAGTCTTTTCTTTTCTTGTAATTCTGTAGGAGTTAATGTCCTTTCCTCTGGAAAAAGAATTATCAACACGATTAAGGCAGAGTGTCAAATTCTATTATTGTATCAACAAATTCTGGCATCCCCTGAGTACCATTCAAATAAGTTTTCAATATGTCTACTGGCAAAGAATAATTAACTTCTAAAATTAAAACATTTCGCACTACAAATTTCGAGGTATTCTAGCTTTAACTTTCATTTCATACCCAAAAAAATTTTAATCATGAAATCTAAAATCTTTAATTTCTTAATATAAAATCAAATTCATGTGAACTCACTGCTCAGCTTTTGCATTTCCACCATTTTCTGTTTGAGAGCGTCTAACCTTGCTGCCTTACTAACATCTGGAGTTCCCTCCCCTCCATCAGATTTCTTGTTGCTTTTTCCTTTGTGTTTGTGCTTCTGTTTCTCTTTAATTTTGCTATCTATGATTATAAATAAACAATTAAACATCATCATAAAAAGTAACATGCAAGAACCCCCTTCGACTCAGAAATCAAGATTTTGGTGACAAATCTGAGAAATTACTTAATTTTTTTCATTTTGACTCAAAATCTCTCTCTAATATCTACAATCCATGTTTAAAGTGAAATCTTGAACTTAAATTTGTCAGGTGTCAATGGTCCTTTGAGCTACAACACTATTTTAAATCATATTACTCATGTAGTCTAAACTTTATACATGTAGTATAAATGAATGAGAAAGTGTTTAGATTTTTTTGATCTGAAGAATATTACTCAATTTGTTTTCATATTACATATACAGTATTCTTAAATGTTAAACTATAATTCCCTAAATGAGCTAAATCCTGCTGTTCTGAAAATGTTTTTGTTTACAAATTGATTTAATATGAATTCTTTCTGGTCCAGTCCTATCCCAAAGAGACTTGGTTTGAATGGAATTAAAAGTGATCTATATGATAATGTCTACATACCAAGATATCATTCAGAAACTACAGTGTTACACAGAGATTGACAGATAGATAAACAGAAAGATGGTAATGCAGACCCAAATTAATATCTGCTAAGCAAACATGAGAGACAAAAAATAAAAAGCCTATAACTTAGGAAAGCTGTAAAAATACTACATACAAGGTTCCTCCTCTTCTGCTGACTGTGATTCAAACTGTATTTGAGAAACAGTTTTAATTTGCAGGGGATTTAACTTCTGTTTCTTTCCGCCTTTAGATTTCTGTTCTTTTTTCCTCTTCTTGACATCTATACCTGAAATATATATAAAGAAACAATGTATCCTGGAAGTTGCAAAGAACATACATGATTTAGGCTACTTTTCCAATTTTTAAATATTCATAAGAAGAAAATTACTGAATAATGGTCTGGAAGATCCACCCTGTGAAATGCAACTTTAAATTACCCGGTAATGAATCTGAATAATTTTCCTTTTTCCTAGATTTTGAAACAAAGGAAATTCTGCATTTAGGTAAATGAAGTGAATAAAAATACATTGACTGACAAGACATTTTGATGGTTTGTACTGTTTAACTCTGTTCTAGTACATGTATTATTATGTCTTTTGATATTATTGGCCAATAACAGACTGAACATGAGATTGTGATATAAAGATCAATTCAAACATGAAAATAACTGCTTTTTCATGACTAAATGGACACATGCAGTATCAGAGACATATACAGCAAAACTTGGTTATAACGAAGTCACTGGGACCTATGAAATTACTTCGTTATATCTGTAATTCGTTATAATCATATAAGAAAGTCATTAAATTTATATAGCTGGGGATCCAAGATGACTTCACTATATCTGTGAATTTGCTATATCCGTGTTTTCGTACTAATGAGCTTTGCTGTAGATGTTAATGATTCAGAAATGTTTTCATCAAGTATAATCAGTGACAAGCTTTCAAATGTATCAAATTCAAAACTTTTCACCAGATAACTATCCAGATTGTTTTCACAAACAGAATCCAAAGCATCAATGCAAAACTGATTATAGAAAATAAGAATTCATTGTAAGCACAGTGGGCTTTATAGATTTACATGTAAGAACAATCAATATTTGGATTGGAATCAGTACAGTGTCATGGATATTTTTTTTTGCGGAGAATTCATCCAAAGAATATAACTGTGCCTTAAATTTAATAAAGAAAATGTGTGACTGTATGAAGCCCATTTGTTAAATACTTGCACTCTTTGCATGCAATCTCTTCTGGAAATGCAACTGACAAATAAAGTATGAAGAATGATGCTGTTTGAACTAAGTCTATACCACGTGAACCTTACAGATAACTTTCTTGTAAGATTGATGAGCATTTTAATTTACATAGGGTTTTATGGTAGAAGTGATTATAACTGTTTCTTGTGAGTAATGCAAGGCTCAGTCATTAAGGGTCACATTGTCAAATATATTAATGACAAAGAAAATTGACATTCACGTACTCAACAAAATAAATCATTTGATTCTTATTGATTGCTACCATAAACCTCTTTAGTTTTATTGTATTTTAAAAGTCTGATAATTGAATATGTGATTTCCCATTATAATCTGTTGATCATTGAAATATACATGTGATATATTGAATACCGTCTACTTCATCCGACTCTGATTCACTATCATCGGATTCCTGCAAAAGTTTTTCTTTTGCGTCTTCAGAAAAAAAGGATGCTGGTGGAATTGTATCAAGAACTCTCCTAAAAAATTCAAAGTCAGCTTCTGGTCCTGGGTTTACACATGTTGTTTTATTATCAGATTCGACTGCATTTTCTTTCTTCTTTGACTTCATTTTTTGGACCTATAAAATAGTATTGTTTTGTTATTATCCATTAAACATTATGTAGTATCCTATTAACTGCATTTGATTAATCAATTTGCTTTAATTATTTCTCAAGTATAAAACTGTTGTGTTAAATGAGCAATCTTACAACTTTTACAAATCTTATAGTTATATCAGGTACCTATATACTAGTATATAGGTCCCTGGTTATATACTGGCAGATTGAGAAAATGAAGTCATTTGTCCCATGTACAGCTCAATTTTCAATTTTGTTTAACTGTGGCAACCCTAAGTTAATCTTTACCTTTAAAAACAAGAATATACTTGTTACCGCAGCAAAAGTAAGGAAATCATTGTAAAATTTCAAAGTTCCTCGCACGTGTTCAGATTTTGGAAGGTTTTACTGAAAACAGGAAGTGCTACAAGGAAAAGTGATGATTAAATGAAAATCCGAGTTAGCATGGATCCGAAACATTCTAATACATATTAGAATTCAGATTTTGCATAAATTGGGAAATATTTTTCCTCATTAATTCATTTAATTAATTTTAAGTTCATCTGTTAGAAAAAAAATTACTGATACTCGGATTTTGTGACTGCAAAGATATTCCGGAAACATTTTACGGTTTTGTAAGTTATCTATAGTCTAGCCTTTTCCGCTGAATTATCAACATGGTTGGTAGAAAGCTATACTTGCTCAAATAAATCGTTCATCATCAGTCACTGTTGACCCATAAAATAAAAAACAAACTTTCAGTTTTCAAGTTAAAGTGTTCCTTGTTAGAATATGTACGTGCATCTTATATATAGATTGTTTTGATCAGTTAAATTGTGCTATGAAGATGTGAACTGTCAAAGAAAACATTCATGTAAAAAAATTGTTCAATCTTTAATGTCGTAGGTCATGCAATTTAAAACTTGCCACTGTAGTTTATCTAATGATTCTAAGAATGTCCAACAGAGAATGCTTGAAATAAAGCAAGTAATCATTACTGCTGCACACATATCGTGTAATGTCATCCCTCCATTTCTTATTTTCAACAGGTCCAGGAAAATCACTATATTTAGCTATATAGGTATAACTACCTATATAGCTTTATTTACCTATAAAATATAGCTATATTCAGCTATTTTGGAATAAGTTTCTGTTTTATGAAAAGCAGACAAAAAGTCGCATAATCAGTCAGTATTAGTTTTCAACTTTGAAATGGACTGAAAACAATTCACCAAAAACCTACTTATAAAGATGTTTCTCCTTTTGTGCAATTGCAATCAAAGATCTAAAAGTTTTGGGGCTATGTGTAACAGTTAATCTGTGAGTAAGCAGCTACTTTCACAAAGAAAAGCAGTTTTGGTCAACAAGATAATTGATTGGTAATAATTGAGCACAATGCAAGGCAATCACACTTAGTCATGCCTCACCGCACTTCCATCTATCCAAACAATAGAAATGCATTTTTTGGTGAAAAAGTGTTTATAAGAGGCAATGTTTTTACTATCTATGCCCTAGGTTGTTTTTATCAATTATTTTAAAAAATATATCAGCCACAATTAACATGCGACTTTTTGTCTGCTTTTTATAAAACAGAAACTTATTCCAAAATAGCTAAATATAGCTATATTTTATAGGTAAATAAAGCTATATAGGTAGATATAGCTATATAGCTAAATATAGTGATATTCCTGGACCTGTTCAATTTCTGTTTGACTAATGGTACATGTAAGACTAAGGGAGGTTTAGAGCATTAATAATTTCCCCATCTTAGGGTATGAATTTTTAGTAAACTCTGATGAAACTTCATAATGCTTTGCAGCGTTTTTTTTCCTTATATAACTGGTACCGATAAACGGCACCGTTCCTAATGCAAAAAACCGTTAATTTTTCCCAATTCTGTGACTAAAATTCCCAATTCAACTGTGAAGCAAAAAGTTACGACGACATCGTATTTCTTGTTAAATGAAACATTGTACAAGTTGACTAAATGCTTCACTTCCGCTGAAATCGAAAGTAGAAAAAGTCGTAATTTGGCGGGACCAGTGGTTCAGACAGCGTAGTGTCATTCATTTTGACAAATTGAAAGCATGAAAATGTGAAAACAAGGGACATTGATATAAAAAACAACAAGTACTTGTTGTTTATTCTTTAAAACAGGCAGTAATGGGTAATTCAGTTGGAATAAACGCAAAATACGTTGCATTTGCATAAGTAAGAGAAAATTCCCCTTTGTTTTTCTTCGATGTTATTTTTCCCAATTGAACGGTACCGGACCCTTTCCCAATGGGTGGAAAAAAATCGCTGCTTTGACATTTACTAAATTTGCCTAAAAAAGTATTCAGAAAACATCACTTGAAATGACTATAACTAATTAATTGAACAGTGAAAGTTTTGCCCAGTTGACAAACCTTATCGCACATAACTAACATTTTGATTCATATATATATTATAAACTTTTGAGATAACTCAGACAAAAGCCCTTTTATTATTAGTTATACTGTCACTTAGGTACCTAATACAGATTCATACAGGGTGTATGTGAAATGGAAATCTGTATTGGGCGAGCTGTATGACTCCATATAAGGTCCCTAACTGACTACAACTTTATCCCGCTGTAGACCTTTTTAAATATTAAAAAATCTATGAGCATATTATGCAAAATATTAAGTTTTAATCCAATAACAATCAACATGAACTATCACATTACAAGAAATCTACCTACGCAAACTGTTCTTAGCCACCATTTTTAATTACAATAACAATGCTCTGAACAGAATTTTGTGCTCGATTTTAATATTACTCCTTGACAGCAACATAATTTGGAAAAAATCTGATAAGCTTTCATCCAATCATTAATATACAAATTAAAATATAACCACACATGCTTCACTTTTTATATGCAACTGTCGAAAGTGTAATTTTTCTTTGTACTAAATCATCTAGAATGTATAACCATTACCCAGTCCCCACATAAATTGGTGATGTTAAATAAATATTGTATATTTTCTTTCTTACAAGTTGGTGAGATGGTATAGGTTCAGAATATACTTTTTTTTTCATTTTTGCAGGCTTTGATAGTGCCAGAAAAGTTTCAGCACATTCTTCGTATCCTCAATACAAATATTGATGGAAGAAGAAAAGTTATGTTCGCCATGACTGCCATCAAGGTATGAGAATTTCGTTTTAAATGATCATCCTACATTTGTTGAGATTTTGCCAATGCATCCAAATTCAAGGGGTCATTTTCAGAGTCTTTTATTTAATTACAATATCCTATATGCTTATTAAGCTTTTGAAATAAAATTAAAAGTCCCTTTGACTTGATTTTGAGGTCAAAAGACAAATTTTATGGTATTGATAAGTTTCCAGACTCATTTCAAAACTTTGTGTAAGAAAATTGCTCCAATTGATCTTGATGTGAAAGAGTTGAACAAGTACACAAAGTTGTATTTTGTTACCAATGGTTTCTGGCAAAGTCCTACCTCAAATAAACTTCTGCATTTCTGCCAATTAAGGAAGCAAACATTTTATTAATGATTGTTAAAAAGAATTACCTGTATAATATTGATGGACACAAAAATATAACATGTAATATACTTAGGTTTCTTTCATAGCTTCTGTAAAGATATAGATTTTATTTGGGAAAAAAAATTATGATTGTATGATATTTTGCAGGGTATTGGTAGACGATATGCTCATGTTGTCTGCAAGAAGGCTGATGTAGACATCACAAAGAGGGCTGGAGAACTCTCCGATGAGGAGGTATATTTCAGAACTTTAATGTTTTATTATGTTTATCAAATATAAAGTCTGTATTCAAGATCCATATGATGAGACTATTGGCTCCCAGAACTGTCATGTCAGGCTATCTTTTTAAAGACGTTTGCCTGCACTCTCACATTATAGGTTAAACAATTACATACATAGGGAGAGAAAATATTTTTATCCTGAAATCAGTGCTTTGTTTTCAAAATTTATTGAAATTTGAAGGTTTAAGGAAATTTAATTAGTTATTTAAGGGAATTGTTAATGGATTATTTTTAAAAATTCATCTTCTTTGGAGATTTAAAAAAAAGTTTTAGGACCATCTTTAAAATAATGTTTGTTTGCCACCTCCTAACTTGGTGAAAAAAATATTTTGCCAGTAGCAAGGTATTCAATTTTTTTTTTTTAATTATTTTTTTTTGTAGAAAAGAATCGCTGAATTTTCTAAATTTCTTAAAATGAAAGTGTTGATTAAATTTAAAAATTGTTGAGGAGTAAAAAAATAATGGTTTCCTAGAGGTTTCAGAAACCAGTTATACCATATAGCTGGAGGAGCTATTCATCCTTTAAATATTCATGTAGGTTAACCCCCTACACCTCAGTCACGCATTTTCACACATATAGTAATACCATTCCTATTTCTAACGCAAAGTCGTGCACATACTGTTTCCCCGCAATCACACATTTTTCACGCACTTTTAAAGGTACATATAATCTTTTATTACCTAATCAAATGAATTTTGTTGTTTTATTGGAGATTTAATATTTTCATCTATTCTGTTTGTGTTTTCAGTTTTTCTTATCTTAATTTCAAATCGATCTATTGGCTGGCGATCTATTGACGGTCAATAGACTGCACGTTCTATTGACCGGCAACATATTTCGGAAAAAAAACCGATGACATATGTGATTTCAATGGTCGGATATTTTATTTAATGAGAGTTACTTTAATTAATACACTGTGGGACGTGGAGACCGGTCCTTCGGATGAGACCTATCAACCAAGGTCCCGTATCGTAGTAGGTGCACTGCTGGCACGAAAAAGGTCCCTCGCCACCGGCAAGTGGTGGCGTCTCCATATCGGACATAAGATAAGATAAGATAAGCTTTATTTAAAGTCAGTATGGTAGTTAAAAAATAACACAAGCTCTAATGAGCTTTTGACTGACATGTTTAACATATACATAACAGTAAAACAATGAAAGCATGCAGCACTATATATACATAGAATTACTTGCAACAATATAGCACACAGTCTAATTTAAAGGACATCATCAGTTAAAGATACATATAAAAACACACATGTACAGACACATAAACAATACAGCACAAATGCATAGAGAAAGCAACAAGTATATGAGTGAAAATTTTTCGAGAGGAATGTAAACAATAATCTAAACAATCTTTAATTAATATTACAGATGCACCATATCTAGGTATAAATTTACAATATGGTACGGGAACCTTCTGTACTGAATATACAATTGTGAACACTTAATACGGAAAGTAAAATTAGGTAATAAAACAATTATTTAATGCCTGAACAGTCAATAGACCAGAACATTTTTCCCTCGGTGCAGGGAACAGCTCAGTGTGTTCTATTGCCCGAGGCCGCTGGCCTCGGGCAATAGAACACACTGAGCTGTTCCTGCACCTCGGGAAAAATATGCTGGTCTATTGACTGCTCAGGCATTAAATAATTGTATACTATTTAATGCCAATTCTCATCTATTTTATACTCGCTAAAATCTTGTAAAAAAAGAAAAGTTATAATCTTAATAAAATGTAACCTGTACCGCTCTATAAAGTACTTGCGGGGAAAAGGTAATGTCATATTTTTATGATGTGAACATTAAGTGTTTGGTGCGTCACAGTTCATTACGTTGTCAAGAGTTAAAAATTCAAGTATCTGAGTAAGGAACACCTACAAAATGAAAAAGAAAATGGGCAGTCTTAAAGCAAGTTTTCACAGACGTCTGTATCCCTATGCAAGTGTTGATACAGTTGAAATATATTTTCAGATTGACAAAATTATCACCATTATGCAGAACCCCCGACAGTACAAAATCCCTGACTGGTTCCTTAACAGACAGAAGGACGTCAAGGACGGTAAATACAGCCAGGTCATGTCCAACTCCCTGGACAACAAACTCCGTGAGGATCTGGAGCGACTAAAGAAGATCCGGGCACACAGAGGTCTCCGACACTACTGGGGGTAAGATAAGGAGTAGATCTGAAGATTGCTCAAAACACTGATTAAATTTGATCACTGGATAAGTTAGCTGCTGGTTAAATTCTTTATCTACCTGTACTAATCAACTAACCACTGGTCAAATATCTGTTGCTCCAAATGAAATTAAGCCTCTGGTTAGCTAACCTTAGTTAAATAATTTAACCAGTGGTAAATATCCCACAATGCATTACATTTGTACACTTGCAAACCAAAATAAAATTGGCTAAGATCAAATAATGTTGGGAGGGATTAGAAAGATCCATATTATTTCTGCCTTTTAAAAATTAAAATCAGAATAGTTGGGATATATATCATAAAGATTGGATTTAACTGAAATTTTGCTTTCTTAAGCATTAAAAAAAGTACTGATTGGTTGTTATTTTAGTCTGAGAGTAAGAGGTCAGCACACAAAGACCACAGGAAGAAGAGGAAGAACTGTGGGTGTGGCCAAGAAGAAGTAAACTCTGTAGATGTGAATGTGAAAGTAAAAAAAAGACAGAAAAAACAAAGCTGTGTTTGATTGTGTTTTCAGTTGATTGCAGAAGGAAAGGTTTCATGAAGTGAGGGTTTGTCTGTATAAAAGCTTATGATTGTTTTGCTGCTGAGGCAGAACAAATGTCTGCAAATTGGTGGTGGAATATTGGTTATACAGAGAAGCTTTTTACATAATGTTTTATTTTATCGTCCACTTGCCTTTGCTAAATAGCTGCCACATGATCCTTCACCTAAAGTTCTTTCTCAAAGAATTTAAATTCAAGAAAAAAGTACATAAACTGTTTACCACCCCAAAATTTTGAAAATGTACTTCTCAAAAGTCCACCTGGATAAATGATGATAGATTGGGCAAAACCAATAGTAGATGATATATAGAAGTCTCTTTTTGGCAGGAAAAGGTGACTACTTCTATTTTGTAAATGCTCAATTTGTTATCTACCTTTGTATTTTAAATGCAAGAGATGAATACATATATATGTATGAGGACATGGAGATGAGGAGTGTACTACCAATATTGTAATTTTTTAAAACATGTATAAACTGGTGAAAGGGAAAAACAGACAAAGCTAAGATTCCAACCCAGTTTTGTTACTGGCAGGTCTTTCCTTTTATTTCCATGATGAGACCAATCGGCTTGGAGAAGGGCAAATAAACATTTTCTAATATTGTAGCAGGTCTGGTGTTCATATAGCCTGTACTTCGCCTTGTGTTTATTTTTAGCTCTACTGGTCAGAGACCAGAAGAGCTTATGCGATAGTAGTGCGTCCAGCGTCCGTCCGTCTGTCTGTCCACCTGTCTGTAAACAATTTTTCAAAACTACTCTTCCTACAGTTTTGGTCTAAAAATGGTTACTAAAGATAAAAATTTCTGTGAAATTCTTTCAAAATGCTACTCCTCCTACAGTTTTGGTCTGATTTCATTATGACTTGGCACACTATTTCTATTTTTAGTGACAACGCCAACATCGTTCATCGGAATCAAAAACCGATACACAGAATTATGTATCTTAGTGAAGTCTTCTTGTGTGCCAAGTTATATTGAAATCAGACCAAAAGAAGAATTTCGCAGAAATTTCTAATTTTAGTAACCACGGCAACACCGTTCACCGAAATCAAAAAACCGATAAAAAGAATTATGGTTAAAGCTAGGGCTTTCATACTTCAAATATGTCATCCTTGTAACAAAGTCATCTTTAAAATAATGTTTGCAACAAAGTTCAAACAAACTATTTTTAGCCTATAGGTCAAGGTGAAAAGGTCATTCACCTTGGTGTCATTTGAAGAACTTAATTAGTGGAGTCCTGGAATGTAAAATAATTTTTTGGGGTCGGGCCATTTAGTCCGTCGGGTCAGGAGAGGCAACCAAACAAGTTTTTAAAGATGGCCCAAGACCTTTCTGAAACCAACAACTTTGACCTTGACCTAGATGTTTGTCCTACTTTTAAAAATTATTTTAACTTTGGCCATAACATTTGAACAGGTGGTGCTAGGGCTTTGGCTTTCATATTTCACAATTGTATTTCTTATGAGAAGGCCGTACGTAGTTTCGGTACCTACATATCGCTTTGTTGCCATACGGGGGCATCAGTGTTTTCACAAACACATCTTGTTCCATCAGTTTTACAGAAACATTCTATTCAGCATATGAGCATCTAGAGCTTGAACTCTAAGGTCAGAAATGTATATTTCCAAACAAAGGTCTTGTTACACAAGAAATACATCTAGGGAATATGAAGGCCCTGACGTTTTTATTAATTTTTTTCATAAAAGTGAGTAAAAACAAACAGACAGACAGACGGGCGGACAGGGCAAAAACTATGTACACTGGAATCTTCGATACAGGGCATAAAAAGTAACCAAACGAAAGTAAATGATTTTACAGAACAGTCGCTCTTGGATCGTCAAATACCCATTTAATAAAATCAAACATTAGTATAACTCATTATTTTCAAAATCTTTACCAAAAAAATGTTTTTGATCTACATTCCAACCCTAAAATGTGATATATTTGTCATTTTAATAAATATGGTCAAATAATGGACTATACCAGACCTAATAATAAAGTACAATGGAAAAAATTCAAAACAGACCACCGGGGTTTTCATAATGAATCATTTTCACAGGTCTATTTGTGCCAATCGCCCAAAATCGTTAATTACAAGTCAGAGTCGCTGTGCAAACATCCATTTGAAAACTTATAATTCTTTAAATATCTAGTAAATAACATGAACAAATCAGCCTTCCTTTCTCTCGGTCGCAGTATCTAAAATTCTAACCGTAATAAAACAGGGCCCGGCGGGCTTTAATTTTTGATATACTATTTAAACGTCCGTCACCAATATCTTCTAAAGGCTGTTATTTAAAAATGCCGTATAATTTAAGTTCTAAATTTTGGTGTGATAATAGAGACGAACCAAAGAATATATAACGGCAGGGAGAGTGTGTTTTGTGCATTATCGTACCTGTTAGGTATTTACTTTACGAATAAATGGATACCCATACAAAGAGGTTTAGACGTAACAAAATTGAAGTGGAAATAAGTTAGTTTGGAGCTCATCCTTATTCAAAGGGAAAAATTAATTTGAAAGTACTTACACTGGATTTTCTGAAGTGCAGTCTGGATTTCACTGGCATGCATTATGTATAGCTAGTGTGAAATTTGAGGAGGGAGTTTAATTTATTTGTGAGTTCTCGAATGTTGAAAGAGAAAAAAATTATTTCGGAAATATATAACTATGGCTTTCTGTGTGACTTGGACAGGACTTAACAATAAAAATATCAAAAATTTGTATTCCACAAAGGAGACAAAATTCCAAAATCGGCGTTCAAGAATTTACAATCCAAGATCTCTATCTTTCGAGGTATCAGAAAGAGTTGGACCCAGAAGAGAACGAAGACGACTTTTCTCCTACGATGAAAGATACGGTGCGAGTTTGCCACGCGCCCCTGCCTTCCTAGATCCTCTCCCCTCGGACTACGTAAACGGAATGGTGGAGCGACTGTCCCGACCCAGCCCTCATAAACTTACCCCACGATTATGTGCTCATTACCAGAGAGATTTCGCGAAATATAAGTATGAAGAAGAAGAACCGGGGGATATGTGGCACAGGTCAGGCAGCGAAGTGAAGGAAATCGTCAATCGCCTGATGGAACCCAACATCTGTACCCGCTCTCACTACGCCTTCACCATGCACGAACGGGACGACGACACATTGACACCGGTAGATTAAGGAATAGTACACTGCCAAGTTTGGTGCAAATCCGCTCAATAGTTTTAAGAAGTTGATGCATATGCTCACATATATGTGCAAACAGTATTACGGATCATATTCTGACTGGATTAATTTCATGACTTATACAATGTAGGCCAAATAATCGTTTCTTTTATTTCTTTTTTTTTTCAAATATCTTCTTTACATTAATCTGCAAAAGTCATTTATAGTTATGTTTTTTCCTCTTTGTTACAGGTTTGTGTGATTAAAATTATGTATGTACATTTCTCATAACTTTTTTTTGGTAAGAATTTGGTTTTAAAGAGAAACAAAATGTAATTTTTTGTTAAGGGTACTTGAAAAAAGCTGTTCAGTTCAAACATTTAAATCATATCCATAGAGGCGATGAAATGCACTTTGTCTGTTTGCCAAAAAGTAATTATCTACAAGGTTGCAAGTGTCGACGATCTTATATGTATGCATGTCTGACATGCCGTGAATCAAAGTAAAAAATCATTTGAACTTCTTTACATATACTTTGTATCATATATTTTCAAGTGGATTCAATATTCATATGATGTAATATTTAAGAAGGTGTCATCTTTGTTCCACAGTAATAGAAGTATGGAGTAAGAATTTCAATCTGACTTCTTTGCATTTAACCCCCCCCCCCCCCCCCCCCAC
>PRKT01000038.1:1534321-1559553 GCA_003671525.1 Saccostrea glomerata | reverse complement strand
CCCCCCCCCCCCCCCCCCCAATGAAAGTTCAGAATAATTTTTAATGTCTAATTTTCATTTGGCTGGGGATGGGTGAGTCAATAAAAAAAACTACATGCCATTTTCACTCTGTGGATTTGTAAAGTAAGGAAATGATTATTCAATGGAAATCTTATCATTATTAAAACATATAATCATTATAATGTGAATGTACTGTTTCGGCATAAACTCTTTATCTGAAATCAGAACTCATCTACACTGACATATGAATTGATTGATTAGATTTTTGTATTGTATTCTTTAACTCATTCAATGGTAAATTTAATCAAGTATCTAGATTTGCCAACATGTTTTATATCCCTTGTAACAACTCGGACTTGACAGTTACCCCCCACTGGTTTCAAATTCATCATATCATGTGACCCAATCTATCTAGTATTATTAAGATTTAAGATAATTCATTGACACCCGATACACTGGGCTGTTTAAAAAAATCTCAAGGAAATCCTTCAAAACCGTGATTTAAAAACTTTCTGTCAAACACCTTTCATTCTGTATGGGTATTTATTCGAATTGAGAATAAAGTCTACGCTCTTGAAGTCTAAACTTAATTTTGAAATAATTAACTCTCACACTGTTTGAATTTACATTGATTACTTAGAAACGATTATTTGGATAGACACAATATTGAATGTTCAAAGAACCCCCTTCAGTGAAAGTTTTCTTTTTAAATGTCTACGGGGTGAAAAGTTTGCCTCCCTTCATGTCTCCCTGGCTGTCTATATTGTATGATTCAGCAACATTTAACTTTGTCTTGTGATTTCAAAATGTATAATATATAGTTCAGAGAGAGAGAGAGGGTTAAGTAGGTATCACCTTGCATAATTGTCAGCAGCAAATAGTTTTTTAATATTGTTTGTACATTGTTTAACGTCCCTCTCGAGAATTTTTCACTCGTATGGAGAGGCCACCACTTGCCGATGGAGAGCTGCAACTTTGTCCTTTACCGAGCACTTAGGGCCATTGAGCAGGGGGGGTCTTTATCGTGCCAGCACCTTTTGCGATACGGGACCGGTCTCCATGTCCCACAATGTGATTCGAACCCGCGACGTAAGGATCAACTCCTTACTTCGCGACTCTTAGAGCAGACGCTCTAACCACTGCGCCACACGGGCGACCAAAAGTTGATAGTAAAAAAACTTGTAATAAAGAATTTTACAAGATGTTTTTGCTGTTGAATACTACCGTTAATGACCTTGTAGTTTTAACCTATAAATCAAGTTTTCATTATAGCAACATATGTCCCTTAAAGACTCTTGCAGATACATATACCGGTAGTGCGTATGACATAACAAGAGGCCAAGGGGCCACGTCGTGCACCTGAACACTGTGGCTAGGTAAAAAACAAAAAATCAATTTAGTATTGAATTGCTTAGATTCAAAAGTGGTCCCCATCTACCTTTAAGCGGAGGTATGATTTGAACGAAATATATTCTACTGACTAAAGGATGCTAACATATTTTTCGGACTAAATGGAACTTTTTCCCTTAAAATTTGAACTTTCATTGTGGCCCCACCCTATCCCTGGGTGTCATGATATTAACAAATTTGAATCTACACTATCTGAGGATTCTTCCAAATAAACATAAATAACCATGGCTTTGCTGTTCTTTAGAAGATTGTTCGTTTTTTTTCTCCTATGTAAAACTTTAATCATCCACTGTGGCCCCATCCTTACACCAAGGGTAATGATTTGAACAAACATTAATCTTCACACCCTGACCCATATAAATATGACCAATCATAGCTTTTCTGTTCTTGAGAAGGTTTTTTATGATTGCCCATTGTGGCCCCACCTTACCCATGGGGGGGTCATGATTTGAATAAATTGAATCTACACTATCTGACAATAATTCCACATAAGTTTCATCTTTCCTGGCCCATTGGTTCTTGAGAAGATTTTTAAATGCCATAAATTTTTTGCTATGTTGTAATAATCTCCCCTTGGAGGAGGGCATGGCCCTTCATTTCAACAAACTTGAATCCCCTTCACCAAGGGATATTATGTGGCAAGATTGTTTGAAATTGGCCCAGAAGTTCTGTTGAGAAGATGAAATTGTGAAAAGTTTACATCAACAACTAACCCATGTCAACAGACAATGGACAAATATCAATCAGAAAAGCTGACTTGAACTTTCCACTTAAGTGAGCTAAAAAGATAATTTGCTTCCTCCAGGGTTACTGTTCTCCCACAATCAATGCTAGCTCCATCAATTTTTGTTCAATTTCCAGTAATCACAAACACCCATAGCTTTATCATCAGGATAACAATTTGTTTTCTACTCTATCACAATTATTGATTAAACTTCTTACAATGGTATCTACTGCCCAAAAAAATTCTTTTCACATTTTTTTTATCAGGACATACATGTACTAGTTGACTCCACTTAGTTCATTTTTGTTGTTGTCGGCATATATACACCTGATCAAATACATGTAAGAATAACTCTTAAGCTTATCAAAGCTATAGTAAACAAACTATAAATTATTTTAAGGAAAAATAACACAGAAGATAACATCTGTGTAATAATTTATTTTTCTCCATTTCATTTTTTTCTTAAATTAATATATGGTTAAATGAAAACTTTTCTCTTGTCATAAATTGGCAGTTATCAAATAAAGCAGAAAACAAGATAAAACATACCAGTAATAAGATTAGGGCAGAGAAAAAACTTGATATTTACAATATCTATATACATATATGTACAAAACACTCGATACAAAATATTTACAGGGGCATGTTTTTAATAATGGCTATCTGAACACATCTGGTATTGCATGACTATAACAAATACCCAGAGACAAAAAAAAGCAATAAATAAATGGAGGGGGTACAAAAAAATCAATGTTTTGCAACTTTGTTATTTCATAACATCATCAAATCTAGTAAATGTGATCTGTGCAAACATATTACACAAAACATATTATTTACATGTGTAAGTTTAATAGATAACAATAAAAATCTCGTAAGGGTTGCCCGCAACCCTGTGTCTCGCCTGCTGTCGCTGTGGTTAGTAAGAAATGTCATTCATGCAGAAAATGTAGGTGAAGATTACCTAATTATGGTACTGATATTGTTGGTTACCCATGATGTGTAGACTGACAAATTATCATGCCACTATAAGTTATAGTTGCTGAGATATGGACCTCCACCATAAATTTATGCAAAGTCACTCATGCGGAAAAATGTAGGTCAAGATGACCTAATTCTGGTACAGGCGTTTGTGGTTACCCATGATGTATCCACTGACTAACTATCATGCCACTATAAGTTATAGTTGCTGAAATATGAACCTCCATTATCAATTTAACCAAAGTCATTCATGCAGAAAAATGTAGGTCAAAATGACCTAATTCTGGTACTGATGTTGTTGGTTACTTATAACCTGTACAATGACAAATCATCATGCCATTATAAGTTATAGATGCTGAGATATGGACCTCCACCAAAAATTTAACCAAAGTCACTCATGCAGAAAAATGTAGGTCAAGATGACCTAATTCTGGTACTGACGTTTGTGGTTACCCATGATGTATCCACTGACTAATTATCATATCCCTATAACTTATAGTTGCTGGAATATAGGTCTTCACCATAAATTATCATGAAAAAACTAAGTCCAACTTAAGGAAAAAATACGGAAAAATTTGAATTTTTTTTTTCAAAATCATACTTGGGATATAAATTTTTATCCATACTGAATATTGTGTCCAAATTTCAAGAAGACTGAATAAAATTTGAGAAAGTTATTGCAGTTTATAAAACTTTGACATTTGGGTTAACCAAAAGTTGGACGCCGACGACGACGACGACGACGGAATCTATGGTCGCTATGTCTCGCTTCGCGACATTCGTCGCAGGCGAGACAAAAACGATAAAATATACTTGATAATGAGGATGGAAGTCTTCTTAATGAAATAAAATTGATGCATGAAAAAAATCAAATCAGGTAAAAGTATCAAGACTCTCATTAGAAAGTGAGTTCATCTCCCAGAGTAAATTTCATAACATGATCACAAAATGGTCGCCATTTAAAAACTGTAAACACAATGGAACAGAAAAATAATTTCTCCTGTACACATCGATCACTTGTCCTTAAAGAGTACCGGTACTATAAGTATTTGGTGTCTTGATGTAGGATTTCGTTGTCATTATACAACATGTCCTCGTTATGAACAATAAAATTCATTTTTTTTTTTGTGTGCGAAATTTTTAACAAGCAGCTGGAATTCTTAATTCACCGGAATCAAGCAGGAAAAAATGGAAATATAACACTGTCTTACAACGATCCCCTTACAATTATATTGTAAGTGGAAAATAGTTTGATCACTTGGGTTCAAGATGTAAATATCACAGTCGTTAGTTGAGGTACCTGCGGCACTTTTTAGCACCACACGTACAAGGAATTTTCACCTCTTCTATTGGGAATTTGTAATCGTATGTAAGCTCTTCACCTCTCTTTATTCTGTTGGATAAAAAAGTTGAGCAGATTTTATTTTCCAAAGAAAAATTTACATGGCAGAGAGTAAATTAACTACACTTATATGATTCGTGATTTAAGATTACGATGAACAGATATCTTCACTAAAAGTTTCTCAAATACAAGACTTCAGATGCGCATGAAAAACAAAATGCATTATATTAAATATTTAACCACATTTGTTCACAATATGACCAAAAAAGATTTTGTGATAATTCAAGATTTCACTAACTTGTTCAAGATTTAAATTTGCATATTAGGAAAATATGAACAAGCTTTAATAAATATACCATAAGTATTCAGACTATATATATACTGTACTTACGATGTCATTGCAAATATCACAATATGCTTCTTGCCATCCACATTTATCACCTTGGAGTAGCAGTTTGGCTGAAAGAGAAATGTTATACATGTATTTCAGGAGAAAACAAACACGTTTAAACTGAGCTTGTATGTTGTTCAAGATTTCCTTCTATTTACCTCACAAGAGTGGTTAATAAAACGAGCAGCACTTCCATGTAATGTGGCATCAATGACGTCAAAATCATCTATCCTAAACATGTAACAACCAATACCCTGAAATAGAATACAGGCAGATTTTAAATTATGTAATCACGCCATTACAATACATATTTTTGAAGGGGAATGGCCTACAAAATATATTTCTCCATAAAATACATTTTTTTGAAGAGGAAAGGCCTACAAAATATATTTCCCTTTATTCATACACCTCAACATATATTCCCCCCCCTCTTTTACCCACAGCAATAGCAAATAAAATTTTCCCCTCCATCACACTGTTTATTTCTTGATATTGACTACTACAGCTCCACCATGATAATCTGTTCATATTTTACCTTTCCTTCATAGTACTTCTCTCTCTTGTCAGTCAAGGAAGCTCTGATGACCTCCCCTGCATACTCTATCACCATCTCACCCTCGTCTATGTTCCTCTTACAGAACAGTCCTCTGCCATGTATGGGGGACCTAGAAATAAAGGTATTATGGTAAAAGCTTTCTAGACTTTGGATCATTATAGATACCATAAAATTTTCAAGGTCATTGAGGCATTACAAATTCTAAGTAAACCTGGAAGTACTGGGTTGGATAAATGCTTGAATGGCTAGTCAATGTACATGTAATTCATCTTCTTTCATGCCAGTATTTATGATTTGAGAAAGGTTTACAGATGGGTGACGAAATTTGAATCAAAAAAGCTCACTAATTAGCTATTGAAAACCAGAAGGAGACAGCTAGACAGACGGACGGACGCCGGACGCATTACTATTGCATAAGCTCTTCTGGTCTCTGACCAGTAGAGCTAAAAATTATAAATGTACATGCATACCTGTAAACTCCAACAGCTTCTCTTGAATGCTCTTTCAGTTTCCTGAACCTCATAGCCATAGGAAGATCCATGCTTGTGGCTCGTCTGCAAAAATGGGATGCAAATTTATTTAAAGATTAATTTTGGCTATAAGTCTGCACTTATAACACAAAGGTAAAAACGACATTTACATTTTAATGTTTGTCTAAAGCTTTTAAAAAATGCATTTTGACAAAAATCAAACCAGACAAGCCATTGTAAAACTTTAAACAAGAAAGAAAATTTGACAGCTTTCATCTAGGTATTACTCACAGCTCCCTAAAAACATTGATGCACTTGAATAATGTATGGACTTTATCCTAAAGCTAGCACATACAGATAGAAATTTGACCTGGAATCAGTTAACCTTAAATGTTGTAGGCATCTTCGGAAATTGAAGACATGTGCATATATGCATAATACCTGGCTGATTTGTGAACCATTTCGACATCATTCTTGCTGTCACAGGTTCCAGGCATGTGCCGATACTGAGACATGAGGAAGCTGAAAATGTCAAAGGGTTTCCTGGACTCAAAAGGTTCTGATCTGACGCAGCCTGAAGGGTTTTCCGCTGGTTCCTACAAAAATATAAGTACATTTACAGTACTGTATATTTCAGATGTAAAGTGAAAAGCAAGTTTAATCCAAGTCAAATCTTGAAATACAATTCATGTATAACATTTCAAAGAGACTTAGCCCAGGCCGTACCTCTTCTAAATCAGCCATGTCATACTGATGGTATTTGAAGTTGTAGTTCCGACAGTTCTGTGCCCCAAACAATTGTTCCACCAAGTAGACAACTGGATTATAGCTTATGCCAAACAATCGGGTAGGATCCATACCTAGTCAAAATTGTACAAAAAAATTTAGACAACTTATAAGGGTTTTCTACATATATATAAATTACATGCTATACACAACACTGTGTGAAAAATTGTTGCCAAGAACAGGTCTGCTTACTTGTAAATGACAGGTGCTTCATTCTAGCTGAGGATCGCAAATCCTGAACTTTTTCAATAACTTGCTGCCAAACCTCTGGAAAAACAAAACAGATTGTCCAAAGTAAAACTGACTTATCTCTTTCAAAATACAGTTTTCAATACATAACACACAGATGACATTTACATTCCATTACAAGTATATCCTAACATAAGTATCACTCATAATCTTAAGTATTATCATTTGTTCCCCATTACATACCTGCCATGGAGTCCCCTTTGCAGGAGAAGCCATCATCACTTGAGATCTTGAACTGGAATTTGGGCCCATCCTTCTTGAGCTTTCCTAGTTGTTTCTCTTGCTGCTCCTGCTGAAACTGTCCATATGGAGTCTCCTCCACCTCTTCCTCCAGGGCAGGCTGAGGGAGGGTCATTAACTCTTTGTGAGGGTGTATGATTGGGTGGCTCAAAGTACCTGAAAGTCAGATTTACAATAAGCCTCAATGTCGAATTTCAAAGCCTTCTATATGTACCTTCTTACTTTCAATCAATATCTTGCTAAGGTTTGTTTTAGATGAGAAGTTAGTTTAATTTACCTTTGTAGCTTAATGGCTTTCAATGTCAAAAATTTATTAAAAGCTAGGTAATGTTAATTTACCTGAAGGGTGTGGAAGTCCCATTCGGACTTTCTGAGGACTCTTTCGAAGGCGCTTTCTCTTCTCCTTGGCTTTCACAGCTGCCTTACTCTTGACTCGAACAGATAACATTTCGTAACCTTTGCCATGTTTCCCTAAAATTGGAAGGGATTTGTCACCTCCAAGCTTCTTCATTATTGCCTTCATGACCTTTGGCTGGATGGCAAAGTCTTCTTTAGGTCCAGTTTTAATGATCTTCTTCACTATTGTCCCATCTGCCTTGCGAACAATGTATGGTTTATTTAGAACCATTTCTGGTGTGCTAGAAATTTTCATCACTGGAACTGTTTTTGCTGCTGATTTTGTATCTTCTCTCTGGGATTTAAATGAGGCTGGTAAAAGGCTTCTGTTCTGAGCCATAGCTGGTGGAAGTCTCGTGTGTGGAGCGGCCTGTATAGCCATTGAACTTGTTGAAAGTGATGGACCAGAAGACAGACATGCCATTGATGAAACTGTGCTCGTGGAGGTAAGTGGTTTTGTGAGTTTGCGGAAGATTGTCTTTTTGGGAGATGGAATTGTAGATTTTACTGGCCTGCCTCTGGGAGTCTTTGTTGTCACAGAAGTATGTAACGCTGGATCTGACACCACTTTAGTACGAGCCTTAAGTAGAGCAGTTAATACTTTGTTTGCTGTAGTTGGAGAGCAGGTAGTTTTCAAACTGGTGGTATTGGCCATGGTGGACACTGTTAAGGTTGTTGTTGAAGTGACCCGATGGGAAGTCATAGACATATTGTACCTCCCTCTTTGAAGAGCTGTTGGATCTAACTTGGCCAAAAATGAAGTGGGATCATTCAGAACAGATGCATCTGTAGTCATAGCTATTGGCTTTCCATCTACAAATACTCTAACGATTGTTGGATTTGATGGTGGGAGGCTAACAGGTGGCACAGGATTGCTAGCAACAGGAGAAGTACTTGGACGAACAAATGATTGTAACTGACTATTTACGGGTACAGTTTTAATGGCTGGTCCTTGATGTTGTGCTGTTGATTGTGTCTGCAATAATCCTTGCTGAGTATTATTTTGAAATCCCATGTTCTGTATAATATGTGGAATATTTTGAAGTGGTGTAATGTTCTGCACCTGTGGAACACTCTGCACGAATTGTGTACTGTTCATCACTGGAGAAACACCAGCATTAAGTAAACTCTGGCTGACACGGATCCCAGAATTGTTCACAAGTGAAAGCATGTAACTGTCCAACTGTTGAGGAATGTTTGGCGTCATCAGTTGACTCTGAGGAACATTCAATATATTCTGACTTTGTGGCACAGTTATTAAGTTCTGATTTGGAGGAAGCAGGTAAGTCTTGGGTGGTTCTGGGACGGTCATGATAGCTGGAGATATGGCTTGATACCCCGGAGTGCTATTGCTGACTGAGTACAATGGTCCCTGAATACCACCTGTGACCAATGGAGTTTGCTGTGGTGGCAGTATGGCACTTGGAGACATCATGGATAACTGCTGTCCCACAGGTAAAATTGCACTCTGAGATATCATAGCTGCAGGCTGGATGGCAGGTGGATGAGATGGCAGCAATTGATTAAGGGCTGGAAGATTCTGGGGTGACTGTGAGATCACTGTGTTTGGAGAAGGCATGATGGCATTTTGGGGTGACATCATGGAGGTGGGTGATGGGAGTATTGGATTGGAAGAGGGAGTGATGGCATTAGCTGCTGCTAGAAGAGCATTTGCTGCTGACATGGGAGGAGCTGTTATTCCAAAGCTCTGTGGCATCACAGGGTTTGGAGGAACCGTACTTGTTTGTACTGTTGGATTTATTTGCTGTGATTGTCCTTGGCTGAACTGTGGGGAAGTAGAGGTGGAACTTAACATGGATGCCGTAGACTGACTCATCAGAGATGGTAAGGGGGAGGATCTAGATATGGGTGTGATGCCTATACTGCTCTCCGACTTCCCTAAAGTTCCAGTGGCTCTCTTATGAGCCTCTATAATTTTCTTAATGTCTTGAGGAGTCACACTTGAAGGCAGGTTAATTTTCATCACAGAGACAGGTTCAGAGAAACTCTTCTGATCAGATGAACTTTGACCTTGAGTTTCTACATTTCCAGCATCTGTCACATACATGGTCTTGTTGGTTCCTTCTTCTATTTTCTTTTTCAAAAATTCTTTTATGGTTTTGATTGTGGCCTCTGTATCCACCTTGCTAGGAGCAGAAAAATCCACTTTTTTATCAGTGACTTTGTTCTGTAGTTCTAAAAGTTCTGCAGGTGTCAACTGCTTAATTGCAGGGTCATTCATAATTTGATCCACAAATTTTTCTGTTGATGTTTTCTTTCCT
The DNA here is from genome assembly GCA_003671525.1 of Saccostrea glomerata. Lineage (NCBI taxonomy): Eukaryota > Metazoa > Mollusca > Bivalvia > Ostreida > Ostreidae > Saccostrea > Saccostrea glomerata. Next base: position 1,549,729 of record PRKT01000038.1, on the reverse strand, counting down.
AAATCTTCTTTAGATAATTCCTTTTCTAAATCTTCCATAGGAGTTTCCTTCCCTTTGTTCATGTGAATTTCTGGTGCTTTTTCAGTCATTTTGGTTTTTTCATTTTTATCTGCCTCAAGTTCATCTTTTTGTTTTTCACTCAAAGATGCAGGAGTAGAATTTGATACTGTTTCTTTCATGGAAGAAGTTTTTTCCCTGACAGTTTCTGATTTGAAAGGACTTTTCTGATTTCCTGCCTGAACATTCTTTGATGTGGATGAAATCTGCAAACTACTTGATGTGCTCACAACACTTTTGTCACTTTTCAGAGGTGACAAATCACTATCAAAATCACACTGGGTTTCACAACTTTTGGCAGCATTTTTTTCACCCCTGGACAGGAAATCTCCCGTTTTCTCACAAAAGATCACTTCATCCTCTGATGTTTCATCATTTATAGTGATAATTTCAGAATCAGTTATTGTTGGTACTTGCTGCAGTGGACACTTCAGCAAAGTTGAAGTATTTGACTGCTGAATCACATTGAGAATTGAGTTTTCAATATCAGTTTTACTCTTACGTTTCTTGGCTATCTGCTTCTTGCTTGATTCAGTACTCACATCTCCACTTGGTGTCTCTTTTGCTTCTTCAAGTTTATCCTTATTAGTTTCTTCATCCTTAACTGACAGTTTGGTTTCCTTTGTATCTTTTGGTTCCTTTTTCTCATGTTCTGAGTGATCCCTCTTTTCCTGAGCATCACTATTTCTTTTTTCATTTTTCTTTACCTTATTCTGCACATCTTCTGTTTTTCTTGTTTTCTCAACTTCATATTTACGTGGCCGGCCTCTCCCCCTTTTAACTCCGTTTTCATTGACAATTCTTTCCAGCTTCTTTCCTTGCATGGATATCACTTGTTTTAATTTCTGCTGTTTGATTCTGCTGTCCCTCAAGGAGTGGATTTTTCTAGACAAAATGGCATTTCTTTTGGAAGCTAAAGAAGACAATCCTGGATATTCCAAATTGACCTTCTTCTTCAACCTAACTGGTCTTCCATTTGTAAGAGCTGTCTTATCTTTAAGCCTTGTTTCCCTTTTCTGAGTATCACTACTAGTGACAAGACCCTTTCTTGATCTTCCAGAGAGTTCTTCCTTCTTTCCTGATCCACTGGAAGATCCATCCTGACTACATTTGTGAGTTTTGGGAGAAACATTGCTACTCTCATTGCACACATGGTCACTAGATGATTGTCTTGTACTCCTTGTTTGACTTTTACTGCTTGAAGACACATCTTCTGAACCCATTGATTTCTTTTTAGGTCTCCCTCTGCCTCTTGTTGATTTTGGAGATTCTTCAGACATAGATTCTTCTTTACTGTTCAACTCATCAGAGATTATCTCCTGCTTGATGTCTTCTTCAGTCAGTAGGGAACTTCTCCTTGGTCTTCCTCTGCCCCTCTTTGGCGATATGGATCTGTTCAAGTCACTCTCCTCACTTTGTTCCTTTACAACAGATTTTTCTTCCTGCTTCTTATCTTCATTGGGAGACAGAAATTGCTTTCTTGGTCTACCTCTTCCTCTTTTTGGAGAAGCATCATCTTCTTCCACCTTCACATCTTCCACCATTTTCACTCCACCGGATAAACTTCTGCTGTGCCTGACTGATGATACACTGCCTCCTGAGGAATGTCTTGAAAGTCTTTTCTTTCTTTCATTTTCAGTTCCACTTATTTCATCATCGGATGAGAGCAAACGTTTCTGGCCCTTCAACTCAGATTTCACAGATATGTCTTTACTCTCTGTTTTAGGGGGTCTTCCTCTTTTCCTTGGTGACAGCTTTATGTTCCCCTGCTGAATCTTCCTTGGTGACAATTTGTGCAGAATCAGCCTGGGTTTTTTGTATAAGGGCTTTGTTGAATGGATCTTTTCTTTCCTTGCTGCACTTTCAGATTCCCTTTCCTTTTGCTCTATCTCCATTACAACCTTTTTGACAACCGTCGTCTGCCTCATGGAGTACTTTCTGGTCCCTCCCTCATTTTCACTCTCTTCCTCTTCATCACTTGTACTGACCTCAAAATCACAAGTCTCCACATGTGTATCAAAGCTCTCCACAGTGCGATAAAGTCTCTTACATGTAGGACACTTAAATGGACCTTTATCCCCTGGACTGCTCTTGGCTAAGCTTTCTGCTTTAATTTTCTGAGCAATTTGATCATGTAATGGCAGATCACTTTTCTTGTCCTCTGACGTAGCCCCACCCTGTGCACTTCGACGACGCAGAGGGTAACTTTTGATGGGAGTTTTCTTCAACTCTGCTTTTGCTTTTTTGGCATCTGGGGTGCGAGCTAATCCTAAACCTTTAAAGAGATTGTTCTTCTCCTCTTCAGTCCTTGTATCAGGTATGTAGTTATCTTGCACAGAACCCACATCAATATCTGAAGAGTCTTGTCCTTTGCTGGAATTGAAGGAAGATTCCAGAGCAGTAAAAATATTCCTGTCTTTATCACTTTCAGAGGATTGTCTTCTAGTGGTAATTTGTTTTTCTTCAGTTTCTGACAGATCTTTTGGTCCAGAAATTCCATCCAAGTTTTCTTTCATAATTTCAGTTTCCTTCCCCTCTGTGTCCTGGTTTGTATTGGTTTCGACTGAATCAGTCAGTTTTGAACTTGCACTTTTAGGCTCATCTGTGTTTGCAGACAGTATATCAAATATATTTCTCTCACTAGACAAACTTTCATTTAGATTTTCTTCTGTTTTGCTCTCCTCTGTCTTGCTGTCCACAATCTTGCTCTTCTTACTCTCCACTGATTTGCTCTCTATCGTCCTGCTCTCCTCTGTCTTGCTCTCCATTGTCCTGATCTCATCCGTCTTGCTCTCCTTAATTTCCACTGCCTTACTCTCCACTGTTTTGCTCTCCCTGTGCTCCCCTGTCTTGCTGTCCACTGTCTCAGCTTGATGTTCAGTACAAACATGTAGATCCTCCTCTTTTTTTTCATTGATGCTCCCAACACTGGCAGGAACAAAACTCTTTTCTGCTGATTCAAGTGGCTGAGATTTGTTGATTTCCTCCATTTTGGAGTACGTTTTATTTCCTTCTTCCTGTAACTGTCTATGAGCCTCGTTCAAAATTTCCTCAAAAGTTGGCTTTCGGGTGAGATGTAGCCTTCTAAGTTCTTGATGTTCTAAAGTTGACTTGTTGGGTGTTCTGTATCCAATTAGATGGCCCTCACGACCATAGACAGGAATTTTATTGTCCCTCTTTGCTGTACCAATGTTCACATTTTCTCCTGACCTCTGCTGAACTGAGTGGAGTACAGGTGGACTCATTGATGGAACATTAGTGCCTGCTTTTAATGACTCATCAGAAGTCTGTGTACCAACTTTTTCTGATGAATCTACAAAATATTGTTCAAAACAATTAAAACCATGAAACCCAACTTTGTCAAGATTTTCTGATGGACAGAGACAAAATGTGATCAGAAAAGCTCACTTGAGCCTTCGGCTCAGGTGAGCTAAAAACAAATTAAACCATGAGACTTTCACAAAATAATGAAAGATACATGGAGCACATGACAAGTGTGATTGGTTGGCAGGGGATGTTCACTCCTGCAAGGCATCTTTAAGAGGTTTGAATTTGCCCTTCTCCTGATTTGTATAGTTTGAATGGACTTTTGAGCTTGAATACTGTTTGTTATCTCCATATATTTCAAGTTGTATAAAAGCCCTCAAATATCAATTTTACTAGTATTCAATGCAGATCATAAGTAATACGTTCATACCTTTAGTAACATTTATCTCTCTTGAACTTGATGCAAGACTAGACATAACTTCCGACTCCTTGTTAATATCAACAGCCTTAAATAAAATAAACAAGATTTTACAGAACATACAGTTGAATGAAATGTCTCACATTTTAAAGGCTTTGCATTTGAATGCTTTGATATACAGTCTCCTTACCATATCTGTTTCCATTTTCTTTGTACTAGCCTCACAGACATCTGTAGGACATAATTGGGATCCTGCTTCTGACACTTTCTCCTCAACTTTTGTGGAACCTGACTCCTCACTAAACACATTAGATGTTAAAAGTTTCCCAACTTCTTGTTCTGAAGTAATACTTGTATTTTTGCTAGTTGTGTTAACATCAGAGAGAGCACTTTGCTTAGATTCCTTGGAGATGTCCATTTGTTCTTGAGTTTCTTTTACTTGGTTTACCAACTCTGTTTTTTCACAACCCATTTCTTCATTGGTAGCCATTGGCAAAATGTCACTTTTTGCCAATAATTCTGAATCCACACCTTTACTATCAGAACACACAGTAGAATCAATTTGCTTACCATTTTCAGTTGACTCTGTAATACCTGTAGCTAATCCCAAGTTTACATCCTCTTTGTCAGAAGTATAGTCAATTTGCATTCTTTCAGGCGCCTCGTCCACCACTTTCCCACTATCAGTTGTACCTGACAAATTCTGCTGGACTTCCTTTGAGGATGAATCTGTTTCAGCTGCAGAAACTTCAATATCTACATCTCCGTCAGATTTTTCCTTGTCAACCTTACCACTAGCTCCCTCTGTTGATTCCACTGACATCATGCTTTCATCAGTGCCTTGTTCAGATCGACTTCTTTCTATTGCCTCAGCTATCATCTGCATGTCTTCATCTGAAAGCTCAGAGCAACCCTCTGGTAGAACAACATAGGTCTCATTTGAAAGATCTGCTTCAGGATTTCCTTCTTCATTAATCGGCTCCAGGCCCCCTTCTGGTCCTTGTGTGGATCTGTCTTCTGCAATTTCTCCCGTGACGTCTGCTTTGTTCAGATCAGTCACCTGAGAATTACAATTATTGTCAATAAGAGGCTTCACTGATGTCACTTCTTTGTTCATAGCCAGTTGTTTTTCTAAGGACATAGTAGGTATTGGAGAAAATGTTCTTTCCTCTGAGTTTGCTCTGGAATTAGATCTCGAGTTCCCAGCACTCTGATGACCTTCTGATCTAAAAGATGGAGAAAACCGAACAGGTGGTGGAGACAACAGACGGTCCACCGACCTTGACCTCTGTCTTTGAGGGAAAGTTTTGGACTTGTCTGTCTTCCCAACTGCTGCCATATTTAATCTGTCAGCAATTTTGATCAAAGTTTCAAAATCCTCTTTATCTTTTTTACATGACTTTGCTGTCTGTTGGAATTTTTCAGGATCCTTCAAGTTCAAGAGCTTAAGAGTATTGGGTGACAGCACACCAAGATTCACACATGAGTCACTTTTTTTCCTCTTTCTCACAATTGGCCAAGAGGAACTCAAAGAATCTTTGCTATTGTCAAATTCACTAATATTCTGACTGATATTCATGGTGCTATTGAGTATTTCACAATCTCCTGAAGAATCAAAGCTCTTGGAAAACCCTGACTCACTGCTGAGGTGACTTATCTCGAGACTCTCAATCCTTGACCTTTTCTCAGGGAAGAGGTTAATCCCTGGCAGGTTAATCTGAGACAGAGGCACAAAATCTGGATGAGTTTCATCATGGATAATAGTGGTGTCCTTAATAACCATGGAGGCACCTTTTGGACTGTCTGGTTTGACCTCTATGATCTGACACGTGTAGACACATCGCTTTCTGATGTCCTGTGTGCTCCAAAACACCCGTGTACAACTGAAAAAATATATCAGAAAGCATGACTTAACTTTCATTTTTTAACACATATACACTACATTTCTACCTGAAAACTGTTCTAATGATTTATTTTTTAACCAAACTTCAAAAAATATCATTCACTTACCTGAATTCAATGGGTAATAGTAGCTCTTTAGTATCAGAGATAGGTGATAATCTCCCTAATTCTTCAACTGTACAAGAACCTTGAAAAAATTAAGCACAATGCATTTAGTATTCTAAAATGATTTAAAGATTTGTTTAAACAATGATGATGAATATACATGTATGTCACTAGTAGAGAGATTTTTTTCTCAAAGTTCAAGATACACATGTATAATATAAAAGTTCTGGTTTAAGTATTTTAAGTGCCATCTTTAAATTTTTTTGTTTTCCCATGCAACTAGAGAATATTTTATATACACACCAATAATGACACTAATGTTGGATGGATCCAAGCCTTTGGACCAGGTTTTCTTATTGAATTTGAGATCTTCCATAGACACACACACTCTTCTGTTGACTGCAAACTTCTCCTTGGCAACCAGCTGAAAAAAAAAGAATATTAAATTTTAGCTGGTTCACACCAAAGCAAGCTACATAAGATTTACCCCAAAAAAACTTGCCTTAAAATAATGTATTTGTCAAAATATCCAAGAAATGCATGTCCTGTAAGTGCTCCAATTATGTAACTTATACATGCTGTCATTCCTATAGTATACACCTCCTCCCCCTAAACACTGTTTGTATGATCAAATTTGTTAAATAATATATGTGGGAGTTTGTATGATGCCCTTTGATACTCACCTCTCCATCCACCTTCTCTCTGTGCTGGGGACAGAACACCTTCTTGTCCTCCTGGAAGAGACAGAGTTCCTGACGAGCGCACATGAAGTGATAATTAGCAGGGCAGCCTCTGGTACAACACCCCACTGTAGCCCCCGCCCTCTGGCAACTGTCACAGCGCTGAAGGGGGAAAGATTAATTCAAATGAGTTCTGGGTCAAGTACATGCATGAAGTACATAATGCGTACATTATAGATTCATAAATCCTCACATTCAACTTTTTCGTTTTCAGCTGGAATTGATACTTACCATGACTCTCCCTCTTGACAGAGCTGTCTGGACGTTCTGTAATGTCCCATCATGCTCTTCTTCGTACACTTCCGCTGACCACAGAGCACAATTCACATGTACCCAATCATCCTGCCCAACATACAGTAATCGCCCTGCATCCTGCAAGAAAGAAATTTAAATTTCAACTTCATAAACTTCTGATTCAATATTAGATTGTTGAACATGAATACATGTCTGAGCATTTTTCTTGATCTTACATTAGGATCAGAATCTCCATAGTGCCAACAGAGAATGCATCGTCTAATATCTTCACCAGATTCCTCCAAGTCACATGACAAGACTTTTTCTGCATCTTCATCAATGGCTAAAACAAAAATATTTGCAACTGAGGTAACAGTCAAAATACATATCTACTGCAAAATTTTCATACATGTACAAGTTAAAAAGGTTTTTTTTTTTATCTAGGATTGTATGGAATTAAAATAAGCAATTGTCAAACAATTCCCAAATTAAAAATATTTTCCATTCTTTTTTATTCATTACTTTTTAAATAGTAAATTTTCAAGTTTTGTCATTAACTTTGAAATACAAACTCAAAATAAATCATAAATGATCTCCAAGGCAGTAAATATTTATCAAGACTTGGCAAGTTTATTTTACATATTTGAAATTAATTGGACCAGATTTTTCTATCAGCAACCTTGAAGTGCCAAAGGACCCAGGAGTCAAGGTTAAGCAACTTGCTTTTCCAAACTAAATAAAATTAACTGCACAGCACTTAAATTCTTACGCAAAGGTATTATTTTCTTGATGGGTGTGTTTCCCACTCTTTTGAATGGTGAGGGTTGAGGGGACCTATGAAGTTGCTCCCTTTCTAACCACTGGGCATAAGTGTGGTCCTCAAATGGAGGTAATACTGCATCTGGTAGCATGCCCCTATAAATAGTGAGTTAAAATAACAATGCTCAAAATTTTCTTTTACGCCCTTCTCTTTAACAGAAAACAAAATTAATTGAATCAACTGGAATTGCAATAAAAATTATAAACATTTCTATTACAATTTCTTCACTTAGTATAAATCTTAATCTTTTGAAGAAGTGCACAGTGACCATTCAAAAGGACAATACTTACGGTGGAAAATTCTGGTTTTGATCCCAAATCTGACATGCTTTCACATTGAACCATGGGAAACATTTTTCCATTTGCTGAAAAGGATGAAGGAAAATAGCATTTCTTAAAAGTTTCATATGAATCAAATTCTATTCTGTATGTTGATTAAACGACATTGTGAACTAACCTTTACAAACATGGAGCGGACAGAATTGGTTGCTTTCTTTCTGACCAGTTTCACTTCGTCTGGATCATTTAATGCTAGATTGATGATGTGAGCCATGTCCTCGCTGAATTCATTCTGCAATCCAAAAATATCAGATCAATCAAAACTGAAAATATTGTTTCGAAGGAAATTATTGCAAAAAAGAAAACAAAAACTGTTCTCAATCTCTGAAAAAAAAAATTATTTGAATGGAAAATCTTTTGGATAAAGATTTCCAAAACAGCGTAGCAAACTTACCACTGATGAATACTCCTCATTAATTAGTTTAATTTTCACTGCATTGAAGTCTTTTGGAAAAGCTCTTATGAATCCTGGTAAGAATCGATTGTCTGTCACAGAAGAACATTTTTTCGGAGTGATCAAACCTTTGGTTGGAGTCGATAACAAGAAAGACACACTTTTCTCCACAGTTAAATCAACGACATCATTAGTTGTCTTCGTCGAACTGTGTCCTTGACTCGAGTTACCCTGCGAATTTTCCTCGATTTGCTCTTGCTTTATTTCTTTGTCCAGTAAGTTAATATTTTGATCATCACTTGGTAATTTCGGACTGGTTACAGAATTGTCATTATCACAGACATTAGAACGAGATTCAGTTTTGTCCTCCATTTCCACATCGACAGAAACTGATACATCTGTCTGTTCTTTCTCTAGACTTTCAACAGTACTCACAATTGCCTCACAGTTTTCTTTCTTTGAACCATCCACTTCATCTTTTTCATCACTTAGAAGCATAGTGGTTTTTGGAATATTCTCTAAAGTTCCACTATCTACACCAGCTTCTACATCTCTTAACTTTTGAGGCAGGTCTCCAGAAACTTCAGGAGGGGGAGGCAATTCCTCCATGCCCTCTGACCCAGCCTCAGGGGACCCAGCGGGAGTGACCCCCCTTGAAACACCAGGTGTGGTCACTGCAGACAGTGTCTCTCCATCAGCTATTGAGATTGTGTCACTATCATTTAAGACCTCAGCCATTTCTACATCAGATTGTTGTTCCCCACTGGAGGACTTGGTTTCGTCCAAATCTTCATCCCCTTCAAATCGAATCAAACTGTCGTCCTTATCGTTATCTTCCAGTGGTTTCTCATTCTTTTTATCTCCATCCACCAGCTCTACCACAGAAGTTCCTTTCTCTGTGATCTTTTCTTCAGCTTGTTGTTGTTGCTCAATGGCACCTGCTTTGTTCTTACTTTTAAGTACTTTTTCCAGAGAATTTACAAAATTTTCAAGGCTTTTTTCTAACTCGATGGTGGTTTTCAATGCACTTCCATATTTCTCTTCATTTAGTTTATCTTCTAGCTCCTTTGCTTTCTGTATATCAAACACAAATTTAATTGATATTAATGCATGTCCAATGTATCTATTTTGACAAAAAAAATTATGAGAAAAAAGTTTCCCACAATACTGAGATAGTTAAAAACAGATGAAAACATCAAATGCAAAAAAGACTTTTGTTAGAAAAGCTTTCTTTGGCTTTTGGTTAAGAGGACCTCAAAAGGACTTTTTTTCACAATGCACTTTAATGAAATAATGGATTACCCTTTGTCTTTAATTTTTGTCATTTGAATTAAACATTTGATATAAAAAGCTGTAATCAAAAGCACATACCTTCTCATCTATGTGTAACAGGTGCTGGGCACACTTGGCCTGAGTGACTGTGTTAAAGACAGACTTCAGACCATCCATAAATGAGTCCTTCAGAACTAACTCCCAGTGCCTGGGTCCTTTGGGGGAGCAGATCTTACAGATGTAATGTACATCTTCTGGGAGAACAGAGACACGCTCGTACATTTCATCTATGGAAGACCAAGACCAAGTATCAGAAACATATTGCATTTTGATAAAAACCAGAAGTCTCTGTCGAGACTGAAGCTCTACTGGTTTGAACTTATAGCAAAGGAAGAGACAGTCTTCGAAATAACCTGGGTGCCCCATGTCTGTGACCTGGTTAATTTGCCATTGGGCATGTGAAAATTCTCAAATTACATGCCCGGTCGTCTACAGACAGACAGACAGACGGACGGACGGACAGACGGACATGGTGATTCCAATATACCCCCCCTAAACTTCGTTTGCGGGGGGTATAAAAAAGATTCAGCATATGTTACATGCTTACTGAAATAAAGGAGAGTTGACCTACCTGAGAGTCCTTCACACCTAGCATGGACCCAGCTCTCACACGACACACACTGTACCATCTTACTGTCCCAGTCATCATCTGTGTAGCATTTATGGCAAATGGGGCAATAATTTCCTGCAACAAATGAACAGCCTTTTCTACATTTCATCATCCACAGCAACAAAATCTACCATACATGTACTTTAAAGATCATCTTCGAAAATTCAATGACTCTTTAAAAATACTTCTTTATACTGCCAGAAAATGAAAAGTCCAAATGCCACCAACCTTTGTCCATGAGTTGACCACATTCGTAACACAGTTGAAAGTCATACGTCCATGTTGCTGTCGATCCTGAGCCTGGTGTGGTGGCCCCGCAACTCTTACACTTCACACACTTTGTACATATCTGGGGAAAAGTTCAAAACAAATAATATTGGACAACTTTCACAGCTAATGCACAGAAATACTTCAAAAATTCTCTTAAATGATGTACATAGATTTAATTTCTGTACATTCTTGTACAAATTTTACCCAGATGTTTTTCTTCTTTGAAGGTTTCGTTGGATAGTTAGGACCTAGGCATTCTGGATGGTAGGTATTCTGACACTTGTCGCATTGCAATAGCTGTAATATAAATAATTATCATAGGTCACTTTGAAATAGATTTTAAAAAACTACAATTTAAGAATGACTACAAAACATTGATTTAACAGAATTTTAAGCTTAAAATTAGTTTCGGATATACATGTACATTGTACATGTATATTCATATAATTAAATATCCCATTTGAATTCATTTACACAATTGATACCATTAAACTGAAAACTAAGGACTTACATTGTTTTGTCGTCCACAGACATTACAGAACTGACATCTCTTGCAGCACCAGTTGTCTGGGTTAATCTCATGAGGTCTCTCCTCCTCTTCCAAACAAAACTCGTGGAATGGTTCACAACACACATTACAGTACAACATCTACAATACACAGATCTTACTGCATTTAATTTCAAGGTTATTGTATTGAAAAATACACGAAATATTGAAGTAGTAACGAGTTTATGAGATTCTCATGTACAATGCACAATTCTCATTGCAATGCTTAAAATCAAAGGTTTGAACTTAAGATATGAAAGTTTGAAGAAGTACAGAAGATTCTTATACATTCTGAATTGTTCAAGTGTAGAAATCTAACATTCATTATACCTCATGTTTTCCAGCACTTCCACACAGAAAACAGATGACACGAACACACATGGGACCTGAGACAGTTAGCGAGACTCCACTATACCATACACTGGTCAGCTCAAAATTCTCCTGTCAAAGAAAGCATGCAGCATGAACTGTAAAATCATTATGAACATTCAAAATAAATGTTATATGCACTAGTACCTCAAATGAATTTAGCTTCAATAGAAACTTTTTAAAGCAAAAGCAAATGTTGATGAATTTTCAATTTCTTTATTTCTAAATATAATTTCTAGGCTGATATACCCAAGTACTCAATATCAAATTCATAAGTAAAGCATATCCTTATCAAAATTTTCAACCTATGAAAATCTTCCTTCCCCTAGTTTTAAAGATCACAGTTTGCAGTCATAATCTGTGCACCATTATTCTTGTTTCAGTTTTATTTTGGGGGATTTCATTTTTGAAAGATATTTTATTAAAACCAGAGCAAAGTTGGAATATGATGAATATTTCAAAATAAAAATATACATTTCCATGAACCATGATTTTTAAAAGTTCTCATTTTTTTTATGATTCACAACATTTAAAATATATCATGTTCAGCTCTGAATAATTGTTTCAACCCCCTACCCTATACTCTGCTTTGATCCGGTGTTGTGCAATGCCCTGAGCTGACCACCCTCCAGCAGTAGTCACAGAGTGCATTATCATGGTGTCTGATTTAACCTCAGGTCCCTGTGAAAAGAAGACAATATATATCAATCCAAAATTAGAAAGAACAAGGTAAGTCATCTCAATATTTACACACACATACTGTACCTGTACCTTTTACGATAAAACCATATGTAAAATAATGGAGCATTTCCCAACATACCGTATAGCAGGTTATTTTAGTGGGGAGCTTATTGTAGCTTATTTTGGCATTTTGATGGTAGCCCGCTATAATTTTATTTGCTAAAATAGTCAGTACTCTTCTAAGTGCCCATTTGCAAAGAGCTGAAACTCTGTTTCCGCTAAAGTAAATTACACCAAAATAATTGGCATACCTTTGAGCAGGCAAAACACTAAATTTTACCAGTCAGGGGCATAACTCAAACAAGTTATAAAAAAAATAACTTAAATAAGTTATTTTACATTATTTCACACACACAAATTTTTTTTGAAAAATAACTTAAATAAGTTATTTTTATATCCTACTTGGACATTGATTTCTTGGAAATTTCGTGTTTCCTGCCAATTTGCATTGCATTTTGGGATTCCATTATGTAATACTAGATGGAGTTCACCGACTCCAACAGAGAATTGGTGAGGAGGAGGAGATAAATAGCATTTTACTACTTATTTTGTGGTTTTATCCACATGGTGTATATGTCCAATTTTAATCATTAAATAAAAAAAAATCCCCACTTTTCCCAAGACTTTCAACACTTTTCCTGCATTGAGCAAGGTTTATATTTAGTCAAACAATTGTTTTTGTCTTGGTGCACGAGCAAAATCCTTTGGTGCACGGGGTGTTAAGTTAGGGAAGAATGACACAAAATAACTTAAATAAGTTATTTATTTATTCAAGCTATTTTGGAAAAATAACGTGTTTGAGTTATTAAGGTTGGGGAAAAGTAGGTCATAGCAAAGAGAAGTAACTCATTGAGACAAAAAAATAACTCATTTGAGTTATTTTTGAAAATAACTTGTTTAAGTTATGCCCCTGACTGTTTACACCCGCCAAGAAAACCCCCTACGGCAATCCTTTTATGGAGGACTCTCACAGAATTCTGATAAAATTTTGAAGGACTTTATAAGAGTGAATAAATTCTTTAAAGAAAAAAATGGATCCTTGCCTTGAACTTAGTGATCATTCTCTTAGGTTGAGTAGAATTTTGAGATCTGGTGCCTTCTCCAAATGAAGAGGACTGAAACTTTGGAAATGAAACTTGTGGGGCATGTCCAAATTCTTGCCACAGTCGCCTGCTAACGTCCTCTGGGGTGAGGACTTCAGAGAAAGGTCCACTTGATTTGTCATTATTGAGTTTATTGGCATTGACAAGTCTTTTTCCTTGTAATGCCATTCTTTGAATAACACTGAGAGAGGAGTTTCTATTTGATGTTCCTTTTGAGGTATCATTTTGAGATCGTCCTGCAATGTTGAACAAAATATTTTATAAACATTTTCTTCAAAATAATAAATCATTCTGTCTTGTTAACATGCAAATATGAAATTCAATTAAACCCTCTGCATATACTTTCATTTATCAACTTATTGTTCAAGCATGATTTTTAATGAATTTTTAATGCTCAAGTGAAAATGAAAGTAGATTTGAACTATATTTTACAAACTATACACTGTTGCACTGCATACCCAAGTTATTGGTTCAAACTTTTTTGCACTGAGTATAATCTTAAAACATTTTTAAATACGTCTTTCAGCTCCTGGTTTCAATTCATGACATACTCAATTTAATGGCTTGGTTATCTTTTCTACATTAGAATTACACTGCAAGGTCCGTTATATTACTTTAACAGATAATCCACTTGATATTAATTTAATAAACCAGTGTCATGACATTAAATGAGATAATAGACTTGGTCTCAGATTTACCGTTACCATGCTTGGAACCACCTCTTGTAGCTCTAGATCGCTTAGCTGGTTTGCTTTCCATAGAATACAAATCACTGTCACAACTTAAAATTTCAATGTAACGAAGGTATAATGTAAGAAAACTCCAAAAACATTCAAAATAAGCCTCAACAAAAACTAAAACGTCAACATTTTCTCAAAAAGACAATTTCCCTCCACAAAATCCATGGAGGCTGCCATTATTGAAGGGAGGAAACTCCTACATGTGATTCTCCTGCAGCAAGAGTAAGTAACTCCGTTTTCTTTATAATACATTTTGTACAGGGTAAAGAATAACAAAAAACACAGTTGGATGCCTCTAATTTTATTTCACACACACATTCTGCTCTAATTTTATTTCACACACACATTCTGCTATCCAAAAAGCATTGTATTTCCCCATTTCTCTGTTGCATTGGCAATTTGGCTATATTTTCAACTCTTGACATAGTTTGATGTGTTTTCTGAATTAGAAAACTGAGAACATTGACAAAGAACTTTGCAATCTGCTGTCAATTTTGCTGTCAGGTGGAATATGGAAGAGAAATGTCAAGATCAAAATTGTTTTCATGTTGTTTTTTTTCCCCAATAAATATGATTATTATTTTTAGTGTTAATTTTATGATAGTTTGTCCTTCGATGACCATAATTTCATCTTGTCTGTATTTACTGTGATTTGTTGCGAGTGCAGACGGCTGATGAATTTTCATAATTCATGAATGTATGCAAACTATTCACATGCATCTCAAGGGAAAATCTGATAAGCCATAACTGTTGATATGAACAAGTTTCCAACAAGCTCAGCTGCAATCACTTGATCCATGTATACCCCACTCTCTGGCTTTTCTTCTTTTATACATTTTGTAAAATTAGAACATTAAAATAATGGTCTAATATTGAACAAGGTTCAAAATATGGTTTCTAAATTTTTTCCTTGTTTTTGTTTTTAATGTTTATTCTGTTGATATAGAATATCTTTATCAAAATTAAGACTGCATCAAACCTAACTGAATTGAAAATAGTACATGTAGCTACCTCAAAGAAGGAAAGTTATTTAATCTGTGTATAACACACAAAAATGTGTCGAATTGAAAATAGTACATGTAGCTACCTCAAAGAAGGAAGGTTATTTAATCTGTGTATAACACACAAAAATGTGTTGAACACAGCCTTTGAAGGATGCAATACTTGATAAAAAATATACACATTTTCCAGTGCACCATTATTTGCTATCATTGGGCTTCTTATTTCCTCTGTAATTAAACAACTTACTTATTTACTGTAAAGTGTAATAGAAAACAAGAAATGTTACATGGTTTTCCCTTTGCAGCTTCCCACCTGTGTCTTCCAGTAGTTCCCAATCAGAGTCAACATTTGTTTAAAATTCATGCAAGGTTTACATGAATTATTCACACACAACCCCCCCCCCCCCCCCCCCCCCCCCC
>PRKT01000038.1:1479607-1534271 GCA_003671525.1 Saccostrea glomerata | reverse complement strand
CCCCCCCCCCCCCCCCCACTACCACCACCACCACTTACCAGTACAATGTATGTACATACTGACCTTGCTGTGTCGGGCCGGGTGAGGGGGTGTCCTTATAAGGACTGGATGCTGACCCTTCACTCTGATTGTCCGACTCCCTGGCCCTCATCTGAGCACCAGGCCCCAAGCGGCTATAGCGAGGGTATTTACAGCGTCTTTGTCTACACAAAAAATTTGAGGATCATTCGTACCAAGTTTTACATTATATTTCAGAATAAAATTGCATTTAATATAAAGGTAAAATACGAAAGGGGAAAAAATTGAATACAAAAGGCTTCTTTACATGCATGCCTGCTTCATGACTCCTCTCCCTCCAAACTTTGGCTTATCACTGCATAAAAACAGAGAAATAGTCAGAGTATGATCTGATAAATGGTCATGATTAGCACACAAATAAAATTCCATTTAACAAAATAACAGCACTTTACAATTAATTGAAATATTGTGTGTTTGCTTTTGAAAATGTGATAGAAAGAAATCTGTAACCTTGGGGTATGTCACCATCTCCCAGTATCATTCTCATTAAAATAAATGCTTAAATACATGTATACGGAACATTTACCCCATAAATGTACATGTAGAGTTTTTTTATGATCAAGGATATACATTAACTGCATTTTGCCTATGAAGGATATCTTATTCTCAGAATACTTGCATTCACAAGAAAAGCATGGGAAAACTTGAATATGAATTCAGAAAGGAAAGAAAAGCAGATTAATACTAGAATAAGAAAACAGGTTTTTGACAGAGTCTAGATCCTAGCATACCCACTTTACTATGGGTAAACATTTTTATTGCCGTTGGTCCTTAAAAGGCCAAATGCAGTTCTGAAAGCCCAGGTGCCCATCTGCCCATAAACAATGGAAGAGGGTGACTGAAATTTACATACAGACAATAATTGCAAACACCACAATCTTCCGAGGTACAGCCCTCACATTTCTTGCAGCGGATCTTTCGTTTTCCATAGCGACCACCTCGGTAAACTTTTAACGGGGAGCGGACTGGTGTCTTCTTGACAGATTGAGGGTTGTCCTCGGACTGCTGTATGATGTCCTCCATTGGCAGTTCATCGTCTGACAATTCTGTTTGAAAGAAAATAAAGAGGATGATTTGGAACAAAAAATTACAGAAAAAAGTTAAGGCAAAGTGCCAGCTAGGGAACAACATTTTAGATTTTCCGTTCAGTTCACAATACATTTAAAACTATGGGGAATGGAAATTATTCTGCTATAAGTCAATATTCATTACAAAATGTGATCATTAAAATTGTGTATCAGTATCACTGTATATTAGAAACTCATGATATCTCAGGAAAGCAAAACAACATTCTTAATTTGGTAATATCCTACCTTTCTTGTCTTCTTGATCCTTCTTCCATAATTTGACCTTTTCCCCACTTGGCAGTGCACTGAGTGTAATCTCGGGAGATTTGGGAAATTTGGCGACTGGTTTTCCCAGGACCACTGCTGCCTTTCGACACACATGCTTGATTCTGGGCCCCCTGCCATCAGATTTGGGAGAGTCATCCGTTTCTGGGGAGCTGGTTGTCATGGTGACTGGAGGGGAGGAAGCAGCCATGGGGGACAACAATGAGGAAGGAGATTTCAGAGAACCCAATGGGGAACTCATTGGTGCACTTGTACTCGGGGATGCTGATGAGACTGTTATTTGAGGAACTGAAGAAAAAAAACAAATATTAAATAGCAGCATATAAAATCCATTTTAGTTTGGCTTTCTTTGACTAAATTTTATCATTGTTCTCATAAACATGTAATTTCTGGTCACTTCTGCAGAGTGCATTTACTTTGTCTTGAATTTACTATAGTAAATGTATAATCAAGTCAAAATTGAGTTTCATGGTAATATGGTAATCTGAGATTGATCTGTCACAATACAAAATACATATCAATACTTCTTACTTGAGACATGAATCTCCTTCATAACATCATTGGACCCTGCAGTTTGGTCACTGCTGCTTGGAGCTTTTCTGTCTCCCAAATTGAAGAGTTTCAGACATTTGTTGTAGCGACAATCTTCACAGATTGGTTTCTCCTTATAATGAATCCTACATGACCCTGCAGAACCATAAAAATAAAATTTAAACACCTATCTTCTTGTCAATTTTTAGTACACACAGAAAATAATTTAAGTGGCAGATTACTAATACATACGTGTTGCACACGTAAAAGCTTGGTTCTGATTTATTTTTTCCGTGTGAACCTGGAAAAACCTCCGACAGCTCTCACAGGTTAACACCCCACTTCTTCTTCTAGGAGCAGGCATTCCTTTGTCACAAATGCAGCAGAGGTACACTTTCTTAGCATAACCATCATCTGCAAGAATTGTGTTTGCAAAATATATTATTCAAGAAATTAATTTCTGATCATCTGCATGTTTTACTAAATTCATTCCATTATATGTGCACCTTGTTACCTTTCACCCATGATAACATACCCCCAACATCCTGCTCCAACCTAACCCCTGAAGCAGTGGATACCAATTTATTTTTGTGACTCTCTTGAATTTTCTGTAATTTGGCTTCCATTTTTAATTCCTTTTTCAATGTTCGGGCCAAATCAGCTTTAGATCTATTTAATGCTGCGCGATTCAGCTGAAATTTGGCTTTACGTAAAATGTTGTGCCCTCGCATGCGTTTCACAAGGGCTTCTCGTTCTAGTTTCTCCAAACGCTCTCGTTCTGAAATGGATGAAAATGGTGCCACTCCAAACTTTGGTGGTGCCATGATTGGTATCGTAGGTAACTTGGGTGTTAATGTGGCACCTAATTTGGAAGGAGATAAAAATAGCTTTTTGCCCTCGTGCACATAGTCTTGTTCCTTCTGTTTCACTTTCTCCTGTTCGAGGATTTTGCGGGCTTCTAACTTCTTCTCTAAAGACCTTTCCTTGAATTTTTTATACGAGGAATCAGACATTTTCATTCGAACCTTTAAGCTTGGCTTTCTGGCTCGCTTCCCTTCCACGATCAACGGCTGATCGTACAAAGGTGAGGGGAATCCACCGATTCCTTTATAAAACATGTATAAAAGATTTTCATCCACAACATTTAACAGCATGCAAGAAAGGGTATAAAAGATAAAGAAGAAGTAATGAACAATTTTTTTAAAACAGAACAGTAAAGAAATATTAGTACTAAATTTAAATTACTCTTAATTGAAATAAAATTTTTACCTGTCAAAGCCTCGAACTTGGGCTTCACGATTCCAGATGGTGACAAACTTGATATTGGTAACGATGGCAGTTTTTCTGTTTCAATCTGCAGTTTGGTTGATGCATTAGCAAATAAACTAGTCTCCGATAATAATTTCGGTTCCATGGCTGCTGGTATTGGTGACTGATCCGTTTTCAGTGTTGGACGCTTTGCGAAAGATTTTCCCAGATTTTCACTGTCTTCTTCGATGAATCTTTTGTTTGGAATGATCACACGAGATGACCTAGAACTGAGCACTGGCAAAACAAACTGTTTCCTGGCGGAAACCTTCTTCTTTTTGGTTTGCTCTGGAGACACTTTATCTTTTTTACATGTCTTTGCTTTCTGTAATAACTGCTTAGCCTTTCCTACAGCTGAAAACTTGTCTTTCTCTTTCACTTTCTTTTTTCCTTTCACAGTAGACCCTTCTTCCTCAATTTCGTCCACTATTAAAGGTTTATCATCGTCATCAGAATCTGAATCATCAAATTTCGAGGGCCGCCGTCTCTTGTTACCGATTTTCCTCACTTTACCCTGAGGATCCAGTCGTATTTTGAATTTTTTATGGGCTTTGTCTTGACTTGATTCTGTAGATTTTCTGTCCTTCTGCCATTTTTTCAACTCTTTGCGTACCTCACTTCTTGCAGATGCCGACTCTTTTGCTTTTTTGATCACATATGACTTTGATGGTGTTCCAAGACCTTGAAAAGATTGTTATTCAATTGCATCAATTCAAACATATGAAAATTATGTACGAATTTAAGAAGTACCAGTGGTTTTTAATGCTTTTACCAACCTATTGAGAAATGGATTTTCAGTAGCAATAAAAAAAAAATCTTAACAAATACTTTAGAATATATTTTGTGAAATACTGTATACAGGGTTATTTTTGCCCTTTCACACTTGCGAACAATTTTGCTCCGTTTAAATTCACCCGGTCACAGTTTTGTGTGTGTAAGAAAGTATACTGTGTTCTTTGAATTCGCCCACCTGTGAGTAGGGCAAAAGGGGCGAAAATAAAATTGGGGGGGGGGGAATTCCTTGTATACAGTAGTTTGTGCATGTAAATGAAACAATCCTACCTTGATTGATCATTTCTTTGTACGACTTTCTGATGAGTGTAGACTTTCGATTCCTTGTGCATTCTGCAGAGGGTAGATTATCCAAGCTTTCTCTCTGTTTTGACAACCTTGTGCCAAACTGGGGTGAAACTGAATAAGAAAACATTTAATTTTGAAATTCATACCTTTCAAAATTAAAGATCTCATTATAGCCGCCATCACCTTCATTTTATAAACATTTTCTATTTTTTTAAGTAAATTTTTTTTACATCTACATGGCGGACAGAGCTTCAAGCACTAGCAGAAAAATGACATCTGGATTTTTCATGAACCTGGGGCCAGGGAATTTCACTGTCCATTGATGGTTTTCCTAAGACATATTTTGCTTCAGAGTTCAGTTATTCACCTTAGCTGTCATATTGTAGGGCAAAGCAGTGAAATTTCATCTTTGAGCAACCAATTTTAAACATGCATGCAAGAAATATATGGGGGAAAATATTTACAATCTTAAAATTATGAATTAATAGAGGGCATTAGAGGCTTTATTCATATGTGTGTATATTCATCACAAAAATATTATCTTTACCTTGGTAACCAGTATAACAATTATAAACAAATTGAATCTGGGAATCTTGCCCTACGATATGGCAGCCATGGGGAATAAGTCTAACCTCAATGGAAAACCATCTATATTGACTTAAACCCCATGATATTCTGGTATCTCCCCTCAGTTCTCTGCAAGGGGAAGGAACCAATAACCTCCTACTTTTTGTAAGACATCCATTATTTCAATTCTTAGGGACAACCCTATGACTTATATAACACAGAATGATAATTAAAATTATTAAATGCATTAATTTTGTTAACATCATTACCAAATATAATAAATTACATTCCTACCTGGTGAGCTAATATCACTCTCATGTTCTCTCCTATACTTGGCCAACTCCTTTTGTAATTTTTTTTCTGAAAGTCGGACTTCCTCTTTGGTAAAGCCTTCAAATTCATCATCCTTTAAAAATCATAAAATTAAAATCACATCACTTAATGTACTACTAATCATTTGATATCACTTAGGCCTAGATAAATAATTAGTATGTTTAGGTTCCCAGACCGACTCTAAAATATAGGAGCAGACTCTGAAAATTTTTTCTGCCAATATCTTTCCAGGAGATATTAAGTAAACTATTCCAGTTTTTAATACAATTAGAAATCCCAATCTTGATCACTTCCGTGTTCTAAAAAATGCACATTATAGGCACATTAATCAGAAATATTTTGACAGCAATTTCACTGGGGAAAATAGCTGTGTGCCTGCCCAAAAAATGTTAAATTTAAATGTTTTCCCTACTTACCTACCCCATTTTTTCTCAGGTTGGAATAGGAAACACATTATTTATTTATCTTGGCCTCAGGAATTTTCTTAAAATGTGCTTACCAGTACTATATTTTCATGTTCTTCAAATGTGGTTTAATACTTCATATGAGTTGTGCAATCCATTATAATGAAACTGACAGATATTTTATTTTGCTGTTTAATGTCTCTCTCATCAGTTTTCACTCGTATGGAGAATTTTTAATTTTGGTTAATAACTTAATATTATCATTATGTGTCGTAGTAGCAATGTCATTGATTTTTTTTTAATTGAACAAAATGTAGTAGATGCATATTGCAACTATGTATTTTAAAAAAATGTCACAAATCTTATATTTAGATCCTAACTCTTTACATACATGTAAAGAGTGTTGAGAAAGTTCATTCCACATTTTCCTTTTACTTTTGAAAGGAAATACGATAAAAAGATTTTACAATTAGTGATATTTCATGTCTACAGAGTCCATTTCCATAAGGTTTTAACAGTCTTATGTTGAGTCAATAAGGGGAGGATAGGTGTAAAAACAAATGTCTCTGCAAAAAAAATTAAGGATGACGTATATTTGTGACATATATTAAGCACACAGATCAAAACATCCTAAATACTATGCAAAAATTATCAAGACAGCAAAATAATTCAAAATGACAAACCCATTCTTTTGAAAAGTGATTTATCGCTCTAATACCTGCTCATCAGCTTGTCTGATACAAGATAAGCTATGAAGAGACAAGAGTAAATTAGCCTATATTTTCACTCAAAATAGCTAGCATTTCTGTCATTTGTATGCTTTAAAGACAGAAAAACCCTGTAACTTCCTGCTATTAATGAATTGCTACAAATCTAAAACACACTCTTGTGATTTTGTCAGACTTGAAAATTCATCTCTTTAGTTAAGCAATACTTTGAAATTTTTGAAAATATTTCATCATGGGACAAACTTTCTGAACACTATTCCCAGTCATGTGTATGCCAATCTTAATTCCTGTTTGGATAAAAATTACTTGTATGGGAATAAACAACATTTAAATAAATATATTCGTAAACTCCATACTTTAAAAACAATTGTATCTTTTTATTTAGTGTCTGAACTAAGATTCAACAGGATAGGATGTAAGCATTTTTCAATGTCATTTCCTGATACGCAATAATAAACAATCTAGACGTGGTAATATTGAAATAGTTTGTTGACAATAAACTCAATGAATAAAATAAACACAATTATGAATCAAAACGATACGAAATATAGGACTATGAATTAAAATGAAATATACACGGAAATATTGCATCTGGTTGGAGGGGGGTCACTTAAACATATAGATTTCTCCCTAAGAAATAGATGATTGATTTATTTATTGCATTATTTTGATGAATTAAGTTTTGAAATAGATCAGAATCCATGATTCAATGCGTATATAATTGTAATAAACGCAAACAATGTGGAAAAGTAAGGCCACAATCGTACAAAACGATCGATGGCGGCCATCTTGAGAGGACGCAGGGCAAAACTTGGGAATTACCTCATCCGAATCGCCAACAAGTTCTCTAAACAAGCGCAATCCACGGTGAATGTTTGCTACAAATAATGTGAGGGGATCGTTGGTGTTTCTGGCCTCATCAGCACCATAGCGCACTCCCAGTCGATCGAATCTACATCCAGGACGGCCTGGAAATCGTAAACGCGCCATGTTGATTTTCATATAAAGGTGGCGCTGTTGTTTCTATTATTAGATATAAACAAGAATAGCCCACCCGCTGCAACTCGGACGAAATATTAGACGTAACAAAATCATTTTATTGTTAAACATAAAGTATTTTAAACCATACAGGTTACAATTTTATAATTTATTTTATTATTTTGGTCTTGTTCAATAACCTTCTTACATTAGGCGTAGTGAATATTTACCCGCCAAAATAGAAACGCGGGGATTTCAAACGAGTGAAGATGTGTGAAAGGTTAACAGGACACGGAATAATGATTGTTGGCGATTAAAAATTATAAAATTAACGGAAAAAGTAATCATTATTACTTTAAATTATATTCTATCGACAGTGTTTTCTCAAAGGAGTTGTACCATACGAATTAAAAAAAAAAATTATCTGATACAATGAAATAATATGACTAAATTTCAATCGTCCTTTTATTCTGGATGACAACTCTCCAGACACTCGGTTTCATTTAGATGACCATTATCATGATTTTAAAAAATCTATGTATGTCTCAACTCTCAATGATTACATATAATTGAAATTGTGATTAAAATAGAAAATCGCCGAAATTTGCCGAAAATAGGTTTTTCAATGTACATGACATGAATGACTAATTTAAATAGAAAAGACACAATATAAAAAAAACACCAAAATGAAACAGAGGCATAAATTACAAATAAAAAATGTTATTTATGGGTCTCTACCTGAAATAATAATTATTCTTTGCACGCACGTATATAGTCCCCCCCCCCTTTATTCCAAACCAATCTTGCTATTGGAATTATAATATTAATTGAAAGCTCTCCCCCTCCTTTTCTTGTTGTTTCAGGTTATTCAGGGTAATATTTGCATGGTAATGTATAAGATAAAAAGTTAATTTAAAAAAAAGGTTTGAAGCTATACTACCCCCTGAACCCACGAATAATTATAGTATAGTCTAGTTTGGGAACAGTTTTCCTTTGTGTTCTTTCTTCAATCTATGAAATTTATTCAAAATCAAATGATGTATTAATATTCTGGGTGCTAAATTTCATTGAATATTAATAATATTTTGAATAAATATGGATAAATTTCGATATTTGAGACATTTTTCTAGCCAGACTTAATGATGCATGCATATGAACAGATGAAAAGAAGTACAGAATTGTCTTTGTCTTGAATATCATATATGCATAATATATGAAACTCGCAGTTTAATTGACGTGGGAAATGAGTTCTATTTAAATAGAACATTTAAATCATTAATATGTTTTAAAATTCCAATATTTCTTAGAAAATCATGTCTACAGATTTCACAAAGATAACATCTTATTAGAAAATGAAGTTCGTCCTCTTCTTCGTTCAGATCACATGTACATGGTAAATAGCTGTCTGGATTCGGTTCTCCACGATAGCGACAAGTCTCCAGTATAAGGGGGGGGGGGTCAAATCTAAAAAATTATGAATAAAATTGTGAAATACACTATTCATTACAGAAGTCACGTGGTCAATTAAAATAGAATATACAAAAATACATTGCAACGATTTGCATGCCATATTTGTAACCTCATTTGAAATTTGTTATTTACTCTCAATGTTTATATACCGATTCCAGAACACGGTGAGGTAGTTATGTACCTATACTGATAATTAACAATTTAATTCACGTTAACCTAAAAACCTTTGAAGCAGGGACAATCAAAGCGCTTATCCTCCCCATAACCCCTCACTGTCGCCTGCATTGTTCTCAGCCCCCGGAAGACAGGAAATCAAGACTATTTCATGCTATTTAAATTCAATTTATTCTTGTCACACGTGTGAATTAATTACACGATTTCTGTAACCCTTGCACATCTGTTGTTACATTGCTTAAGCCCTTCTCTTTACTTGCCCAATGTACATAATATCTTTTCTTTGAAAAAAGATTTTTAAAAAATACTTTTCCCGTGTTAGATTGGTGGTTTTAAAAAAGTAAACACTTGGAGTGTGATAAATTATTAACGATAATATCCATTTGTAAATTGATTAACACGTTCCATTTGAAATACTGCCTTCTCATTGGCGCATAGCTTCGGAATCGACCGCTGGGGTCAATGGGAACCATAATGAAGCGAACCGCGGCGATAGTTTTAGCGTGTGATTGAAAGTGTCAGCTTTCTTTTCATTTGTCTCAGAGAGAAATGGGAAATCGTAATATGCCCCTAGGATTATTCTTGTTTATGGCACCAGGGTCATTGGTTTTGCCCGTTGGTCGAGTGTATACATTGTGATTGTTTTATTACCCTCCGTGACCAGGGTCCACATGTGTAAATAGTATATTTGTGTTTATACCTTGGCAGTCACTTTAACTAAGTTTATTATGGTAGACATGTATTCTTTTTAGTTATGTTTATAATTACATCAGCGATGTTTGTATGTCTTGTGGATTATTACAATTGACGGGTTACGCTAGCTACTGGGTTTTGATTCAGTTTGAAGAGGATTTACGATCTCTGGAGTAGATTTTATCAGGGGATTTTAATGCGATGGTCATTCAGGAGGAATTTTTCTAAGCATCGTAAATACTGGGTATCTTTCACTCCATTATTCTAGCGGAGATGTCGATCATGTCTCAAACAGTAAAACAAATGGGATCACCCCATTGTCAAAATAATCCTGGATATCGAAGAAGTGATGGGAATTTTAACAGCTTAAACCAGAAAAGTGCCAAATCTATCAAACCTAGTTTGGAATCTCGTCTTTCCCCGCGTGTGAAAGTTGGTGTGGAGTTATCTATTCTGAAATCAAACTCCCCCATGGCGAGGGATAATAGATATTTAGGGGGTCACTCAAGAGAGAGCTCCGAGTTGTCAAACGCTCCCCTACCATCCACCCCTTCGTTGACAGATACGGAGTCTGATTCCAATGGAATGTCGAACTCAAATTATGACCAAAAACAAGTAAGTAATAAAATACAATTAACAAATACCTTCCTGAGGAGTGAGAAAGCCCATCTTTTACTCAAACTTTCTAAAGATATTCATAAAATTTAGAAGGGGTCGTTTTAATTGCTTCTTTTTGAGAATCGGTTTCTAATACATTCAAATACCAATGTAATAAAACTAATAATATTGAATAATCAGTGTATTATAATACAGTAATGGAAGTATACAAATTGACAAAGCATTGAAATATGCAACAGACAGAAAAATTTGGCAACAAAGCCTTGGGAAAATTCTTGTAAGAGTATTTTTCAATATGACTTAATACACACAATGATTAATCGGATTTTGTTTGCATGTTAAATGGTGCTAATATTGTTTGAGAAAATCTTATTAGCTTTAAGCATTATATTGTTATGTATTTGTGGTTAATTAGTAATAATGTGGAATCGTGATATAAGCTAGCAGTCAATCAAATTGTGTGTATGGGTTAAAAAAGTGGTAAATATAGTCATACGGACGAATGTTGTCTTTTGTCTGTGTCTAACCCCAATAAATTCTGGCAACATATTTGTCTTTGGTTTGAATGAAAAGAAAGGAATTTCTCGGATAGTGAACGAAAAGAAGATCACTGAAAGAAGATATAAAGTTCATTTGTTTTCAAAAGAATGAATTGAGTGAAATTTGAACGGTCCTTTAAAAATAACAAAATCGAACAAACAAAAAGCAAACTGAAAAACTTAAGACTGAGTGCACACACGCGGTGTATTGTTTAAAATGCCCAGTTCATGAAACGAAATTTGGTAAACAAGAGTTTCTCTTTAAAGAATTAAGCTATATGTAAACATAACACTGAATATCTTAAAGTGATCAAACTTTGTTTTTGTCCATTTGACAAAGTATTTGAGGCACATTTGTGGAAATGTTTTTTGGCCCTAGTACAAATTTTAACGAGAGGTTGAAACAATTTTACTCAAGTGCACTCTGGTTACAATCTAAAGTAAATCTCGAGCACTGTAAATGACCATCATTTTTGAACTTCTTTAACGATACTTCTCGACTTTGATATTTCTTATTAATGAATCATGATAAATTTTTATTCTTCATTAACATGATTAACTTGGGTGGTCGTTGCTATTTTGGAAAGGTTGAAAAATAACGTTTCAATTTTCGCCCCAAAAATTGTTTAGAAATAAAGGTGGCCAGCTAATACGTCAACACACTTTTTAGAAAAAAGTAAAATATGTCGAGGGCAATCACGGACATCACAGACATGATTTCACAATCTATCGATCAATGTTTAATTGCGTTCGGTCGCCAGTTGACAAGATAGTCTGCACCTCAGAGGCGAAAGAGTGTTAGTAATTGTAAAACGACATGCAATCACTGTCGAAACTTCTCTACCTGCGAGCAACAAATCCGATATTACCTGAATGGGACATAAAAGAGATCAGTTTGCCTTTATATTTTTACCTCAGCTCATGGGAATCTAGATTTATGACAGGATGCTTGAATCTGAGGGGCTTCAGACTTAACGAAACATAACATTATATTAATATTAAATGTGTATCGATTTTTCTTACTCCTTTATATCAATAATTAAATAAGGGTGGCAATTAAGAGCGTCGTGAGAGTCGGAGAGTGAAAATTATATTAAATCTTGGAACTAGAAACCTTCGGAAAAGATTATTGGAGATCGATGGTAATCTACGTTTTTGTTATTAAATAATTATAGCCTACAGTTTATAATTTAAACAATACAGGTGCATGGCGACTGCACTATGTTTCATTGAAAAAATATATATTCATAATTTTCCCATGAAACACTCTGAAAATAAACTTTGATTTTAGAGTATTTCTAAGAAAGTCTAGATTTCGATTAGGAATCTGATATAAAAAATACCCTTTTAATACTGCAAACTAAAGATATGTTTATTATATGCTGAAAACTTTACAATGAAATTTTAGAAATAGTTTTACTTAGATGGTAAAATCAGAATTATTTCGTCCCTGAATAGATGATATTAGATACTGGCATCAACGTGATCAAGATCAAGAATGTTTATGACTTTGCAACACCGTGTGAATCCGCCACATGTGTTTCCAATCATCGATGACTGCAAGGTTACGCTGACCGCACGGGGGTGTTTAAAGAGACAGATAATGGAAATCCCAATTTTTAGAAATTAAATTAGTTAAAGGAAAATTTTTTTATCATCATAACAGTCTTGAAGCAAGTCCTTTATGACGGTAAAGGGAAAGGGCGAGTTTTTAATCAGACTGGTTGACATAATTTAATTAACTATGGGTACTTGGGGATAACACAACAAAAGTACTGTAAGTATACATACCCTAATACTGACTATTCAACTATGCACAAGTTTTCTCCCTCTAAGAAACCTCAATAAAATGTCTAATCGATTTAGGACGATATCTGATTAAAATAACTGATACATCAAGCTGATGTCAAAAAAAAGAATATCAATGTTTGTCATCGATTTCTATTTAAAAAATGTGTTTTGGGAATCACCGATACCCCTGTATGACAGCTAAGATTAAATTCTTAATCGAAGGATCATACTGCAAGATCGAGGTTTTAGGGTTAAAAATGTTGTAATCAGTCAAAGAAAGGTCTTGTTGCAAGAAATACACATAAAGGTCTAGCACCAACAGTTCAGAATTTATGGCAAAATTAAAGTTTTTAAAAGATAAATCAATGTCAGGGACATGGAGTCAAAAATTAAAATGATGGTACCCAACAGAAAGTCTTGTCACAAGAAAATTACCATCTTCGCTAGCCAAGGTTTTCTGATACGCTACTCTCCTCAGAAACCCTTGGCTAGCGAAGATGGAAAATTACAAAATCAGATTTTTTTTTAAAAACTTTAAACATGATTTTGCAAATATTAAACACCTTTAAAAAAATACAGTCAAGGTATTCGGACCAAACCACTTTACAGTCCTTGTGTTTACCATTTTTTGCTAAAGTTTAACTCTAAGGTCAAGACAAGAGGTCCAAATATTTGTATAAAAGAAAGGTCTTGTCACAAGAAATATACACGTAAAAGAAAGTATGGCACCAATAATTCAAAACTGGAGGTCAAGGACAAATGAAAGTCAACTCCAAGGTCATGCGTTTAAAAAATGTTGGTATATTACAAGGTTGTTGCAAGGAATACTAATAGTGAAATATGAATCTTAGCAACCGTCTAAAAGTTGATTATTGCCAAGGTAGTAGTTTTTTGTGGCCAGATGGACTCTCAAATGTGAGGATCCCCAAAATCAGATAATAAAAAAAACTGTAGATGAAACTTGATATGGAAAAGGATATTGTCAAATAAATTTAACTTTCTACAGGGGATATAATTTTTTGGCACATTGTTTTTCGTGTGCTTTTGAATTTCGCGCTATCCTGAAACTTTTTAAATAATGACACCTCCCTACTTTCAAAATCAACCGGAAGTGAAATTAGTAGTCTCAAATCTCTGTATCTTTTACTTTAAATATAGCATTTGTTTCTTTTGATGTTAAAAAATTATGCAAAAATGAATGGAAGACGTAGTCTTCTGTGTAAATTATGAAAAAAGTGTTCATTAGCTAAATACGCTAAAATGCAGTTTAGAGATTTCTGGCAACCCGCCATTTTGAATAAAAATCAACAAACTTCTTCATGCGTGCACATCAACATGGGAATGTCAATATGCAGACTGTCTCATAGATCTGTCTTACAGCTGAGATAGAAAAAAATAAATCACAGATGAAATAATGGAGGTAATATTTGTAAATCAGTTATCTTGAATTTTAATTTAAAATCTAACAACTTGTATGAAATAGAACTGTTAGCTAGTCGATAATATTTGATCATTATGTTCAACGAAAATTCATTTTCAATCCACCTCAGCTACGCTAGAAGGCACATTACTGATTGACCCAAGAGACAGTATAATTTCAATTTTGGTCTAGTTTGAAGATAGTTAATATAAATCAGAATTTTCTGTCAAGTGTTTCAAAGAAATATATGAAGGGACAAATATTTTATTTCTGCTTGGTAAATATACGTTTGTTTTAGGGGAGGGGGCTTAACAATTTGAAATAAAGTTTTCCAACATTTTTCAGTGAGAATAAGTATAAAACTCATGCACTCTAATAATCCTAGAAATAAAATTTGTTGTCATGTAAACATTACATGTAAGTCATGACCTGACTCGACAATTTTTACCCCCCCCCACCCCCCAGCTTAGAATCAAATATCTCCTGAAAAATAATCTTTGTCTTCTATCATTTTTCGCGTCCCTAAAAATTATAAGCTAAAACTCGTATCAATGTGAACTTCAAACAAAATGTATTCGGGAGTTGAAAATAGTTGATTTTTGGATCATATATTCTCTCTTAGCTTTGAAAACAGTTCAGGTGGATTGAAAATGAATTTCGATCTGCAATTTCAATCCGATGTTTTCCAAACGTCCGCGTCGAATTGTAGGTTGTCGAGTCATGACTTACATGAAAGTTTACATGACAACAGATATTATTTCTAGGATTATTAGAGTGCATGAGTTTTATATCGATACTTATTCTCACTGAAAAATGTTGGACAACTTTATGTAAAATTGTTAAGCCCCCCTCCCCTAAAACAAACGTATATTTACCAAGCAGACATGAAAAATTGGTCCCTTAATATTTTTTTTCAAAACGCTGGACAAAAAATTCAAACTATACCAAAATTGAAATTATTTGTTTTCCGAGTAAGTCAGTAACACTGTGGCTTCTAACGTAGTTGAGGTGGATTGAAAATGAATTTCGATCTGCAATTTCAATCCGATGTTTTCCAAACGTCCGCGTCGAATTTGTACCCGCCCATTACGCTGTCTATCGCTGAATGTTTTGATTGTAACAGATATAAATGACGTAAGCTGTATATTTCCAATTTTGCTAGTTTATGTTCCGCGGTCTTAATGAGAAATTGTTAAAAGTATTGATGAATACTAGTTGTAAAAAGATTCTTAAAATATTATCATCATTTTTATGTCAAATATCTGATATAAGAAAAAATACTTTAGTCATAAATGAGTAACTATATTGTACTGAATCATATGTATGTATTTAGTATTTGATAATTACAATACATAATTTGCTACACCAATTGTTTGTATCCTGGTTGTGTTCTACTGTATTTTCATACTTATCACTATGTTTTCTATGGGCCTTTACCAATTACTGTAATTGTGTTTGTGCCAATAAAATTTGTATTTGTATTTGTAAATATATTTTTATATATATTTAAAAATAATTAATGATTGGATTTGCTAGTAGAGTTATATTGACCATTAAAAAATCTCGCACCAAATGCCGTAATAGAAGGGAATCCCTTTTGTTACCTTATGTCTTGCGCCGAAAATAGAAATCGTGACGTCACAATAACTGTAAAAACCAAGATGGCCCACGAAGCTGTAGGTTGTGCACGGGTTAAGATTTGCTGATTTTTGGGATGCTTTTTACCTTTTACTAAAGCCTGTGACATTTTAAAAAGATTACAAACACGATAATTTGACCTTTTAATGAATCATGGATTGAAATTTCAGGTGTTTTTAAATTCAAAGATGCGAAGAAAAACACTCGACAGAGCGAGATCGAGATCGCTTTCTCAGTGTCTGGTTATTTTCTGTACGGAATGCCTGAGCCTGTGAGATAAGCATTCTCCTATCTGTTATTACAATGCGTACGTAAAATTAAAGGATTCTTACTAGAGATTTGTTTTGGATATATCAAAATGGATTAGGCCCATGTTTAAAAAGTAAAATCCCTAATACATTTGTGTTATGTGTATTCTACAGTACACAAGTGCATAATTTTGTGAAAATTTGTGAATGAAGCATAATGGAACTCATCTGTTTTGGCCCATTACGCTGTCTATCACTGAATGTTTTGATTGTAACAGATAGAAATGACGTAAGCTGTATATTTCCAATTTTGCCAGTTAATGTTCCGCGGTCTTAAAGAATGGAAAATGTGAAGGTCAGTTTTGTTGCTCTGTTTTTTTTGCGCTGACTGCCTCGTATTGTTACATGAGCTAGGAGATGAGAAGCCCTGTCGAATAACCTCATAACAGTTCCATCAAATGGCAAAGTTTTAAGTTAATTGCTGGTCCAAATGTTAACAAAGTTTTCCTCACAAAAGAGAGACCTTGCGGTAAATTTATACAAATGAATGATATTTTGTAAAATCCTAATAAGAACAAGGGATGCTATATCTTCATAATATTGTTTTTGAAACATGGGCATGAGGAATTTCACATGGATTATGGATATCATTCAATCCGTATAAATTGAAGGCAAGGAGGTACATTTGTGGATAAGAGCTTTTTATTTCCTAAGTATGATGTTAAGTTGTTCCTGAGGAAGTTGAACAAGTAAAGATTTTCATTAGTTAAGACTAAGTTGAACTGTATATTAAATCATATCATATTGGTTAAACCATTGTTGCATAAGTTGTCAACAGAGTACTTATATGCATACCATACTAGTGTTACAGTTACTACAAGTCAGTACTACAAGTCAGATCAAGTGCATTGGAGAAGTAGTGGGTCTTCCGTATTTCACACATTCCTAAGTGGATTTGGTTATCACTTAAACTCACTGCACTCTAGAGTTGTATTGACTGGGTTAATATGCTATAAATGGACAGAAGAATATAAATTTTTGGCTGCATTGGAATTGGGTTGCTGTGGAAGCTCAATAAAACATGAATTCTGATGCTTATTTGGTAATATAAATTTTCTTACCACCCAGTAAATTATTTTCTTCATTTACCAGCTGTTTGCATGTAATAGCAAGATAGTTTGGAAACAGTTTACCAGAGGTGTTTTGTTTTGCATTGATAGTGTAGTTAAAAACTAATAAATGCACATGTAGTATTTACAGTTTTATGATATGTATAGTTTGTTTACTGCAATAATGACCAGTTAATTGGTCCAAGTGTTGGTAGAGATAGTAAAAAAGATGTATAACTATAGACGTTAATGTGTAATGATAGAGATGATGTGCATGAGAGTATGACATTCATGAGCCTCATGTGCAATTATCAACTGATCTGTAAATATGATATAAACCTTCACACATCTGCACAATGCAGAACATAGACAAAGCACACAACAAAGAAACGATATGAGACATGATCATGATGTGAAGTCCTGTTCTAGGAATCTTTTATTGATAATTTTTTGGTTCTATGGACAACGTGTCACATTTGAAGTCGGGCTGCTTCAGTATTTAAGGGGGTCAGTTTTACGGCCAGTTAAGGCGTCTGGGACTGGCATGACAAGTGTTGTTTCCTGTGAGTTTTATTTGTGTAATGCCCAGGGATTTTAACACTATGCTCTTGTCTTTTTGTGGAGAGGGTTTTTCCTGGGAGGAAATAGAAAGGATGGAGGAAGTGAGTTGTTTTTTTTCTGGTAACAGATTTTTGATTTTAAAAATGTTATCTGTGATGGAATTGAAATAGATTGAATTTTTTCCCCCAAATATTTTTATTAATGAGAAATAGATTTAAACATTTTTTGAACAAGTGTAAGTATGTATATGTGCTAATGATTTTATTGTTCAGTTAAGTTTTAAAGTCAGCAGAAAAATTCCAAAGAATATGTGTGATGTTAGAGCTTTAATAAATAAATCCAGCCCTTGTATTACGAAGATAAAATATTTACATTTGTTTCCAAAGTATATTTAGTCAAAGAGCAGACAACTTGTGGTACATTTTATTGCACTAAGTAGCCGGGTCATGTACATTAAGGGAAATTCAGGCCATTTAAATTCAATACACTGAAATTTTTATGGATATAATTGAAGAATAGACAAGAAATCTGATGTTGAAGTGACAATTGGGGGGTTTCATTTTCAAAAGACTTGACAGGGAGTGTCAATGGAGGACTGGTGTTTATTTAAATTCAATTTTCAACAGGAACCTACCTGCCTTGTTTAGTTTTTTTATGGGATGATAAAATGCTGTCACATTTGCCAAGCTGTAGGAATTTCTTTCAATTTAGGAATTCATCTTAGCTCCATTTCATAGGACATAAACAGCAAATTGGAAAATAACTGACTGTGAAATTGGATTTTTTATTCTTTAATAGTAGTATAACATGCATTAAGGATGCAAATGGAAATTACATAATCTGGAGTTCTTGGAATGATAATGTTACTCTTTAAATGTGATGGGGGTATAGAGAGACCTTTATAAAGGTGGGTGTTGGATTTTATTTTACAAGATGTCGTCGGAGTCTAGCTCTCCCTCCAAAACCCCGGAGGACGAGGGGTCCAGATCGTGGGAGGAGTGGCAAGTAAGTCGGACCGCTAGTTACTGAATGGCTGACCGCTAGTATATGTACTGTGAGAATATCAGTCTCTCTAGCATTATTTCTGTCATGTTTTGTTTGGTTCAGTTCTGTGAATAACCTTTTGCATGTATTATGTACATTTTCTATTGATATTGACCCATGTAATGTATGTTAGTAATTTATACATAAAATTATTGTGAGACAAGAAAAATTATTGTATGGTGAAATTTAATAGTTTTTTTTTTTCCAAACAAAAGGTTGGGTTGTACCTTAATTTGGCTGTCAATGTACATGTATATACTTTGACTTATATTTTGAAATGACTCATCCAGTAAAACATAATAAGAGTCACTGTATTGTACACTGTTGTAAGGAATCAATACTGCATACAGAAGTTGCTCCGATTTTGGGATACTGCATACATTGTGCACATCACTAGGGTTTCCAAAGCAAATTATGTTTTTGCATGTTTAAATATACCAATGTTTGAACAGTGTTGAAAGTTAAAGAACTTCTGTCTTCATAATTTATTTGCATGATTATGAATCTATCATTACATAAATGAAACCTTTTGTCATAAAGAAAAAAAAGAACACACACTTGTTGTTTTAAAGAGATATTGATTTACGTAGACTTAAATAATAGCTTTAAACAATCAACAAAATATTAGCTGTTTATGGTTTTCTTAACATGAATCTACAAACTTGTGAACTATTCTTAAGAATCTGAACTCGGTCTTTATTTACAAACTGAATTGTCCCCTTTTGTGATAGGAGGCTATGATAAAGTTGTCTCCCTTACACACAAAAAAATAAACCTACAGACAGATCTTTTATGATTTAAATAAACAGGACCTGTATGCAGACATTATGAATCATATCAAATTGTTTGTTTTCTGTGTATTTACAAAGACTCTATTATGGGTGATATTATTAGTACCCACTTGTGTTAAGGCATGCTACAATGGTCTCAATTATTGGGGGGACTGGCTGTAGAGCTAGATAAACATGAGCTAGAACTGCTCTTGTCCTCAAACCTAATCATCGATCAAGATGGGTCCTTTTTCACTCGATTGAAGTTTTTCAATTTCACTTTGAATGGTTTAAATTGAAAACTATGAAGAACTTGTTTGAACGTAATAGATTTGCAAGTGAAGTTAAATGGAAAAAAAGGTCTATTTAATATGAGCAGTAATTGTGTCATAAAACTGACAAAAGAAAAGATATTTGAGTTTTATTGAGATCATGCTTGGGTTTTAAACGTAGATTTACAACTGATATATTGCATTTGTTACTGAGAGATGAAAAGAGTCAAGAAAACTATGCAGATTCTTTTTTAGGGGGCTCTTGTCAATAAATTATGCAGTTATCTCTGAATTTACAAAATATGGCATGATTCTGTAGTGAATTGGAAACATATACAAGTACCAAGAAGCATGGCATGTTACTGATAAAAGCTTTCCACTTGGCGCATGTCCTACATGTACTACTCTAATAGTCTATTAGTCTTCTCCATTGTGATATAGATTGCTCTTTATCTGTAATTTATAGGAGACATGATGAAAATGATTATCAGATAGGTTCCTTAACGAGAATTAGTGAGACAGGTAACCTGGATTTCCAGTGAACTGAAAATACATGCACATTCCTGTCAAAGGAAATGTGTTACATGTAACTCTTACATGTATTTGTTTCTCTCTATTGAGCTGGAAGATAAACAAACATGATAAAGCAAACAAACATCTTGCTTCAAATTGGTGGATGTTCATAGTCATAGTTATAACTGTTATTTTAATTGAAGAATTACTGAAGTGCTAATGGATTTTGACTGATCTGAATTTTAAAAATATACCATGTTTAACCAGAACACAAAAATTTTTAAAAGCGAGATGAAAAATTAAAAAATATTTTCACTTTCTTTGACAGAACCAGCTGCATGCTTATGTAGCATGGGTAAACTCACAGCTGAAGAAGAAACCAGGAGTGCGACAGATCGAAGACCTGAGAAATGACATGAGGGACGGTGTGGCCATAGCAGAGCTGATAGAAATTGTCTGTAAGTAATCAGTAAAATCAGTAAAAAGGCCACCATCCCACCACATGAGGGAGGGGTGCCCATAACAGAACTGATAGAAATTGTCTGTAAGTAATCAGTAAAAAAGGCAACCATCCCACCGTGTTCCTTTACTGAATGGTGTGTCTATATATATCTATCTATTGTTGAACTTTAGGTATCTTGAACACTGAGGTATCATATGGATGTGAAAAAGTGAATAAGAAGTCCCAACCATTGACATGTATTTTAAAATTATTTTGCCCCTGATACTGGTATTTTGACTTGAGTTATCTCTCAGTTTTTTCTTGTCCCAACAATTTTGAAATAAAAAGATTGAACTGTAGTTTACTATATGATTTATTCTATTACACTGCAAAAGAAATTGCCCCCTTGGTCTTTTGGTTGTTTGAATGTTTTTAAAGTCATGTACCAGAAATAATTTTACTGTGTGAAGCTTCTAAGTAAGTGACATACCATATGTAATTTGATTACATATATTTTTGAAAGAGTTTCTGCCTTAAGCTGAACTGAATATAAACTGAGACATTTATTTTTGATTCATGAATTATATTG
This sequence comes from Saccostrea glomerata, assembly GCA_003671525.1. Taxonomy (NCBI): domain Eukaryota; kingdom Metazoa; phylum Mollusca; class Bivalvia; order Ostreida; family Ostreidae; genus Saccostrea; species Saccostrea glomerata. Next base: position 1,513,021 of record PRKT01000038.1, on the reverse strand, counting down.
GTAAGTGGTAAGTGTAAACAAAAATCAATTTATGCTTCAAATGCTACTGTAGCATTGGAATATAAAGTTGATTAACTAAAAAATTAATCCTACTCAATATGACACTGAAAATGATAATCAATGATCCTTTAAAAGAATAATTGATTACCATTTTCAGTGTCATATTAAGATAATAAAATTATTTGGTCAAGAAATACTTGGAAGTCCTTTTATATTTTGAAATCTTTTTGAATTTTATTTTTGAAAATGAATTTTAGCAAGTTGCACATAATATATACTTAGAGTTAGGTATATATTAAAAAAAAAATATGCATTGAGCCACCTTTCTCCTGCCCAAAGAATTTACTTTTAATTCAATAGCCACCTATAAGTAAACTAGCCATTTAAAGAAAGCCCTGACCAAGTTAGTACATTAATCTGATTTTGGGGATTAATTTTATAGTAAAAGGAGATAAAGACACAATGTGTAGTAGCCCTGAAATAGATTAGGAGGGCCGTAGCAGGTGTAGTATGTCTACCTGACATTGATCTTGTTTATTGTTCAATGAAAGCAAGAGGTTTTTAAATCTGATCGACCTACCTTATTGACAGCGGGGAGTAGTCATTATCTCAATAGATAATTGCTTTGGAGATAAAAATCTATGTCAATAGAGCTTTTAGAGATCAGAAAATATGATTAAAGGGAGTTCTTATGAGCATACTTGATCTGAAAATGTAATAATTTTAAGTGTAAAGGGAAAAAACAATTTGGAGTAAATTGTTGTAAAATGTTTAAAAGAATCCAATTGAATCCATTAAAAGTTCATATTTCACAGAGATTTCGTTACTTATATTAGTAATTTTTTCACTGTCAGAATTGCTATAATCTTTATCATAATAAGAGCATTTTGTTACTGATTTGTTTCAGAGACATTTGAATTTTGAAATTGATATGATAGGATTATCATTTTAAGTATCAGTGGCCATATTCTAATACATGTAACTGAAAGACTCCTAAACAGTATTGATTACAAGAAATGGATCTTACTGTCTAGTCACTTTATTCATCATCAGGAATGTGCAAAATTAGTATGTCTGTATCATCATGATCATTTTACAATAGTCAATTTAAGAATATTCATTAAGAGACACCTATAATGAATTGCCAGGGATAGATAAATTTGCTTTGTTATAGGTGTAATTTGTTGTACATGTATCGGACTATCCATAGTGTCAGCAACATATTTTAAGGTCATTGGGATTGACAAAAAATTTTGCTGTAAGCGTCATTTCATTATGAGTATATATTATGTGTCTTAGAAGGTTTCAACATCTGTAGTTAGTATTGTAATAGTAAAGTACATCTTCATTTTGATCTGGGAAAAAAAGTGTTACAGCAAACTCAGTTATAATGAAGTCACTGGGACCTATGAAATTAATTCGATATATCCATAATTCGTTATAACCGTATAAGAAAGTCATTAAATTTATATAGCTGGGGATCCAAGATGACTTCGCTATATCCGTTAATTCACTATATCCGTGTTTGTATTAAACTTGGCCAGCTCTCTGTATATGCTTGTTTTTGTATTTTTTTTTAATAATAAAAACTTATATAAGCATTATTTATTCAATGTCTTCCAAATGGTTACCATTTCTTTTTAGCTGGTGAACATTTGAATGGAATTCACAACTGTCCTTCCACAACGACAGAAATGAGGGAAAATGTTGATCGAGTGTTACAGTACATGGCCGAAAATCGAATCCGCATGCACCACACAAATGCTAAAGGTATGTACAGTAAAATAAAACCGCAATAACTGTTTTGCTGAGGTGAAAAGAATTATTGCTTATCAATAAATATACATCCCTACAACCAAATTAATGTTATTTCTTCACTATTGAATTCTGCAGCAATCAAAATTTATATCCCGGGGAATGGGTGGAAAATTTGCATGCAGTGAAATCAGTTCAATTGTGATAGTAAAAAATCAATCTGTACTATAAACAATGTGATTCATTTCAGCTGAAGGCTAAACATGTCTGAATTTTTGTTCTATTTCAGACATTGTGGAGGGCAAGTTGAAGAGCATCATGAGGCTGATTTTGGCCTTGGCTGCTCATTTCAAGCCCCAGTGTGTGAAACATTCCACCCACCAAAGGAGACCCTCAGGATCTGCAATGACTGGTCTTGTTCAGGTGAATAGAGTGTAAAGGTCAAAGTTTGCAAGCTAGAGGTCAATGTTTGCTGACTAAAGGTCAAAGTTAATGAGTATTTGATAGACTGCCAGTTTATTTTCCTAAAGCTAATCATGGAAAAGGTCAGAAATTAATTTACATTTAGTTAATGTTCTAATTAACTACATTTCCATTGTATGCTAATCAGAAGTAATGGACTGACAGAGGTCATTGTATTGATAGAGCGGAATTTGACATTCATTTGAATATTTAAGAGCAAATGTCACAGATGTTGATGGTGATATTATATTGATTGTAGGGAGCGTCTGCAGCTTTGACAGAAGCCCGCAGAAATGCTGCCAAGGCTGGTAATAGCTTCAGGCGAAACAGACCACCCACCAACTACGCTGATAGGAGGTTTGTTTTTAAGGATGGAATTGGAACGAAGCCTTTTCCTCAAATTTATTTTTTTTTTTACTCAACTGTGCAGTGCAGTTACTATGAGAAGCAAATTTGCAAAAGAAAAAAGAATGTCAGTATAAATTTGAAGAACATTACTTTTCACATGTTTCACATGGCTTTTTTTTCAGGAAGACCTATCATGGAAGCAGTTCAGACCAGTTAAGTGATTCAGACCAAAGTTTTGGGGACCAAAGAAAATCCCTCTTTGGGCGGGATGAGGGGGACGGTGCCAGTGCTGACAAAAGCCCCATTCCTAGTGCTCGAGTACCTAGCTCTATGACCCAGCATCCAGCAATCAGGGGTACACCCCTCTCCAAAAGCCATTCCTCTGATCATATATCAGGTATTAAAAAAGATAGATCATATAAAATATACTTAATGTAAAAAAATGTTCTGTGTTCAAAATTGTTCCTTTTAATGTAGCTCTAAATACAATATGAATGTATGAGCCAATTACAATTCAAGTTTAAAAATTAACCCTTCTGCTCAATTTTTGTGATAATTAAATACATTCATATGAAATATCTTGCAGCAAAGGACAGTGGGACAGAACTAGAGGACTCTGGGTCTAACTATGTGGAACGCTCACATTTTGATGACCTAGTTTCTGAATACATAGATGTGTATGATGATATGAAACATACCAAAGATGACTTACTCAAATTACAAGACTTGGTAAGTTTTTACAGCAAAGAGGTAAATGTTGTCAACTATGAATCATTGAAATACAGCAGTGCAAAGTCATAAAAATTGACTTACTGCAGTTTTCTTTTATGAATTGAGAAAAAAAACTAATTACTTGGTAATCACATTGTGTTGCTGTTTTTGAGAGATAGCTTATCTTTAATGAAAATAAGAAGGAAAATTAGGATTAATTATTCATTTCATGTTTATATTTTCTTATCCATGTTTCTTATCTGAATGTTAAGCTGACTAATTTCTAAAGTATGCTTGTTATGGCAAAGAAATAACCAATTCACAGTGATATTATTATATTGTACAGTTATTATGTGGAGAGCCCCCTGATGGTGAAGAGGGAGATAAATCTGTGATGATTGGGTCTAGTCCAGAGGAACAAATTGTAAGTGACTGGAGATATCGTCATCAGTTGACGACTTTCATTTATAAGCTGTAATGTGTAAGGAATATTTAAATACAACTTTTTCTATATCGACACGTATTTCCATATTTGAGCCACAATACGATATGTTTAATTGCTTATAAAATCTTTTTTTGCATTTATCTTTTCTATTCTTACATTCCTAATCTCATTTTCAGGCAATATTAAAAAGTCAGTTACTACAGTCAACAATAATACAAAACGATTTACGAGAGGATCTGTCTCGGACAAAGAATGATTGTATGTTACTACAGGGAAATAAGGTGAGGCTTTGGAGTCCCTTACATCTCATTTATGGGCATTTTAAGTAGATGTAGATAATGTTCTAATTTTCAATGGATGGAACACTCATTGGCTGACATTGTTTTGTAGGGAGGGTTACAGCAAAGATTGTCAGAACAGGATGAAACAATAAGTCAACTAAAACAGGAAATCTTGCGGAGGGACTTTGACAAGCAAAATTCAGAGTTAGAAAAGGTTAGGAGAAAAAAGAGAATAATTAATCCTCAAGTTTGGTGAAAATATTTTATGAATGTTCTGCTTAACCATGTACAAAACTTTTTTTTCCAGATTGAATTGAGGAAAAATGTACAAGAAAGAGACAAGACAATATTGGATCTAAAAGTAAGAATACATGTATGCATGTACTTTAAATGCAAGCATGAAACATGTTGACACCTTTCAAATAAGGTTCAGTTGACTTTGATTGATAATAGAAGAAAATTGAAATGTGTGCCTCTCGGGTAGTCTTCATGAACAATAATTGGTTTAACATGCTTTACAGAAAGACATGGCTAGAAGGGACCAAAGAATTGACCAACTTCAGAATGACCTTCAAATGCAGATCCAGGAGAAGGAGTCGATCACTAGAGCGCTAAAGCAAAGAATCTCCGAACTTCACGACCAACTGAGGGTGGTGGGGGAGCATGGAGTAAGTATTTTCTATAAATGAGATGTTCTGTAATTGTGCTCTGAACATCTGTGCCCACAGTAAAAAGTTAAAAGTTTTAAAAGAATGTAGAAAATAGTTTTATATGCATAGTAAATAATACATGTGCATCACTGTTTTTCAGGCCAATTTAAAGGCAAAAGTGGCAGTCCAAGACAAAAGAATGGCAAAGTTGGAGGGAAAGATTCTGTCTTCATCAGACAGAGATTCCTCTGTGTCTTCACAAGTAGGATGTGATTTCTTATAAATCATTAATGCCAATTCATCGTTCAGTATTCTACATGCATTCAGAATTTAGTATTTGGTGATTTAGAAGAATTGTTTAAGGTTCAGCACTACTCTGATAAGAGATTTAACTCTCAATGACCTCAGTATCATTTATTCCGTTATAAATTTATCATTTTGAAATGGTTTATTTGTTATTGTTAATTGTGAGTACATGTATCGTACTTAAAAAAAGGTACATTTTGCTGTGAATAATTATAAGAGTTAAGGCAACATTTCATGTTAATGATAAACTCCATTTGTTTGACAGGGCAGTGTAGATGACCATCAGGTTGTGAGGGACGCCCTGAACAGTTTACGGGTCAGCTTTAAGGGAGGGGATCCACAACTCCACACCCTGGACACGTTAGAACAGAGTGTGTCCTCCCTCCTAGAGAAAAACCACCAAAATAACAGTACATCAAGTAATGGAAGTCATCAGGTATGTATGTAATCAAAATCTAGAAGAAAAAAAATGGCAAGGGGTAGATTTAAGTAGGCACATTTTACAGCACTTCTTGAAAGTGATAACTCTTTTGAATGTTGTCTTTTCTTTTTTATACAAAAACATTTTATTTACACATTTGTTCATGTATTCTGTGTTAAGCTTAAGTTAAACTAATGATGTAATGTTCTTATGAAATGAGATTCAAAGTGCAATTTGTCTCCTATTGCACTCTTAATATCTTTTTCACCCCATCATGTATCCTGTGAAAGCTGAGAATAATTATGATAGATGTCTTATTTATTGCAGAATTCTTACACCAATAATTCTTCACGGAGAATCAATTTTGACTCCACGGGTGATGTTAGGCGATCACCCATTACAGCTATACCAGGTAGTACAAGTGAGTGTATTTAGTTTGCAGTGTTCACATAATACCTTGGTGGTGGATCACAATGGGTGGCCTTAAATTGTTGTGTTTTGATGGATTCAAGGTACTATATTTCTTTACTACACCATCTTCTGGTCAAGGAGGTAATCTGTCAAAGGGGACATTTGTGTGATCTTGTTCAAAGTGCCCACTTGCCACCATTATTAACCTTTGTCTTGCATGCAAGTAGAATAACTCCATAATACAGAATGCATACATGTATTTATTCATGTAAATCTATAAATTTAAAGGAAGAAAAGTAAATCATAACATGATGTTGAAAAGAAAGATTACTCACTGCATTAATGTATTTATTTTCATTTTGTATTACAGTTGTGTATAATTGAATCAAATATTGTAGGTTTTTCTGTCAACCAGCTAGATGGGCCACCCAATGGGAATATCAGTAAAAGCCAAAATTCCACTAAAGTGCTATATTTCACAGACAAGACTGTCAATCCATGCATGTGTACAATCCATAAAAGGTATGTGGTGATAGCATACCCCGATATTTTCTTACAAGGAAACAATGAATTATTACATCATGTGTCTGTTGCATCAGAAAAAGTGGAAGGCATCAGCATTCATCTGTCTTGAGCTTTTTGTGTCCAAATCATATGAATGTGGGTGGTCTAACTCTGACAGATTTGGAAATAAGAACTTTTTGAGGAATTATAATATTGCTTTTGAAGTTGCAAGTATATACAACACACAGCACATAATAGGCATAAATATATTGTATGCTTCAGCCATTTAACCCCTTTAAAAAAAGAATCAGTGTCTCTTTCACATCCAGTATAATTTGAAAATTTTAATTATGTATGATATGTACATGTATCAAAGTGCTTTTACAATTATGTTCATGCAAGACTTGCTGTAAAAAAGTTTTGAGACACTCTTGGAATAAGGATTACATTACAAATGATAAAAATTTTGCAACTAATGCATGTTTTAGAGTTTTGCATAACATTAAATATTGAAATAATGCTATGAAAAAACATTTCCGAACTTTTACCTAAAGTATTTCTTTACCAGGACACAAAATTCTAAAGAGAGCTCAGTTTGAGAGGTTTGGTAGGTAGGGTGTGTTATTGGATTGATCTAGTTACATGTAATTAGGTAGCGTGCTCCTTGCCAGACCCTCATGTAATCATTGTGCTGTGATTTCTCAATCTTTACACCTTTGTTTATATTGGTAAAAGGCAGCCGTGTGCTCTGCTGTGAAAAAAAGAGACATCATAGCTTTAAAAGGAAAATCCTTCATCCTGGCTTTTGAAAAAGGAAAACCTTCATATCAGCTTTAACATCAGTGTGTTCATAAAATAGCCATGAGTACCTACCAAAAATGAATTAATATTTTTGAAAAATTTTGAATGCATGTTGTTTGAAGTTGAATTAATTTTCAGAATACAAAATGTAGGTGATCCAAAAATAAAGGTTTTATAATTTAAGGATAGTTTGTAAATTAATGTATTCAAATTCACACACTCATGTATTATATATTGTATGTCAGAAAAATTCATTAAACTTCATGTTTATTTTTTACAGTCTTTAACAGTTGTCAAATTCCATAACATTTTACCTTTTTCAGATTAGGGGAGATAACTCTTAAAGATTTCAAAAAGATCCATGATAAAAGTGTGGGGAACTATCGTTATTCATTCAAAGCTCTGGATCCAGAGTTCGGGACAGTGAAGGAAGAGGTGATGAATGACGATGACATCATTCCGGGATGGGAGGGCAAAATCGTGGCGTGGATCGAAGAAGATACGGGATAGCAGTGTAAAATAAAGGGAGATCCCCGCCTGATTAGCTTGCCTGTTCCTTTGTGATACCTCAATTTCATTTTCCCTCCCAGTTGCCCTTCTTTGTTGACATTTTGAAATTTGTTACTTGTTTGTCGTTTTTGCCTTTGAGCAAAGAGTGCTCTTGAATCTGGATCGTTTTCTATGTAGTATTTGGCAGTCAGAGAGAGTAGTTCAGTTCCCGTTTGAGTCCAGTGCTTCCAAAAATAGGATTTATGTCTCAGAAAAGATCTGAATTTCATTTTGTTTTGAAATGTAGAGTAAAGCTAGATCTGATATCAAATAAAATCAGACAATGTTCCTTATTTATACTTTGACACATTGTACAGATAGACGTTTGTAAAATACAGAACAACATTTTGTTTTATAAGGGCAGTGATATTTATTCTTTTTCCGGGTATTGGACATAGATATGTCTTGTTCTTGTGCAATATTTTTGGCATATAAATGTAAAGGCAGTACATAAATATATGTTGATATCGGATTATATCTCCATTGTAATATTTTGAAGTGTTTATTAATATACATTGATTATATACATGTATAGTCATTTTGGAAGTTTGCAAGTTCTTGTCTCTGTATACTAACTTTAAGTTAACTTTTAATTAATAATTATTTATTCTCTCCTTTTAGCTCTCTTTTCTAGTAAAGATCTGTGATAAATACATACTTTTTTGTGCTCAAATTTATTTTTACATGCTTGTAGTTTTCATTCTGTTGTACTCAAATATTTGATGTATAAAAAGTGAAGGGGTGGGGTGGGGGTTAGACGTGACTGTTCTGTACTAGAAAATTGAGGGTGTATTTAATAGTATTTATATATATAGTCAGGGCTTCATGCGAATAGTTTTGGATTTTATTAAAACAGGAGACCCATTCCTGAATGTTTGGTTTATATTAATGATTTGCTTATGTTTCTGAATCTGTATGCAGCTCACTTGCTTTTCAAGGTGAATTTTTTTTTTCTTAATACCAAAATACAGTTTTAAAGTATATAAGCAGTTACAGCATGTGGTAAGTTTAGCTAAATTGCTCTTTTACATTATTTTCACAACTCTACTGAAATTTCCCTATTTAGACTAGCTAGTATGCTGAAAAAATATAACTACTTACTTCTAAGCATGAATTCACTCTAGTTCTATTGATAAATGAATATCAGCTTTCAAGCCCATCTTTGAAATTATTTTAAACAAATCTAATTTTGGAATACTGTATCCTTTAACTTGTGTGTCATTGATTGTTTATCAATTGTGTTTTCCAATCTAGTCCTTTTTTGGAAAGTTTTATTTTATTCTTCAGGGAAACAAACATTCCTTGCTAAAGATATTGTTCAGTATAACTAACATGGCATTCCTGTTCAGTACTAGTATAGCTGGCATTCCTGTTAAAAAAAGCTTTTAGTTTTGATTTATTTCAAGAAAGTAATATCAACATGAACCAGCTTATGGTTTCTGGCAAATCACCATTGTATATTCTGTCCATTTTTTTCCCGCACAAAAGATCAAACATATTTGTTGATATTTTCTTATATTTGATATTCAGTTTTCTTTTCAATTTACTTTTCAATAATTTTTTTTACACAGTGTAATCATTTGTCTCAAATCCGTGGAAGGTTTCCATTAGAAGTGTATAAAACGGTGATAAGTCCTCCACAAGAGGGGAAACTTTTATATATTTACACTTATTTTGTGTGTGTTGTATAGTAGTCCGCAGTATTATTGCCTCTACACAATTTTAAGCAGACATCATTCCTTGATTATGATGTTGAAACTGCCTTACAATCCAAGATGTTTGAAAATGTAGGAACATTTTTTTTTGTATTCGCATTTGTGAATAAATGTTGAAAGATGGTTAAAGTATTGTTGTTTATTCCTTGCATTACTTACCAATATTATTGACATTATGAGGTGAGCTTCAGGGTTTATAAGTGGTTTTATGGGTCATAATTTAGTCCTTTATTGTACTGTTTGCTCATATAAAGTTAAGCTTTAAAAGTGATTTTCAAAAATAAAAATCTAGTACTAATGTGTAAAAATACACCTAATTTCAGTAGATCCCTATGGCAAATGTCATTTTTTTTACTTTACAGTTTTATTCAACAGTATCAGTTTTTAAAAACTGAATATAATTCATAAAAGGTATGTGCCTGCCATATTTGATTGGACTCTCGCTATACATCAGAGGACCCTTTATAAAGCAGCTGACTTAGTAACTGTTAGGTCCACTATAAAATGCTTTAATATAACATCAGAGTATTGTGTACTTGACGGACATTTAAGGGTAGAGAGTATTTGGTCCCATTAGGGATGGAAATCCTTAAACCTCAAAACTATAAGTCATAGAGGCATGGGGTTATTGCAATGTGACCATTGAACTTAGAAATTTACTTAAGGTCAAAGGTCAAGATTATTTCAAAATTTTTAAAATTGTTATCTTTTCCGTCTATCAAGCCATTTCTGATTTCTTTTTCGTGAAATGCAATTGTAAAGTTTTAAATATATAAAATTTTTGGTCAAAGGTCAATGGCTACTTAGTATTTTAAATACGAGAAGTTTACATCCTTTAAAAAATTCAACCTCAATTGCATGCTTGATATGTCCTTTCAAAAAACAATTAAATATTTCATTCTTTAACCCCAATATATATTGCAATCACAAAATGAAAGATCTGTTTCTGAAGATTATAAAACATGTTTTAATTTTTGAATCGTGGGCTGTGCTCATATTTTAATTCTTTGCTGAAGATAGTCAAATACGCCTGTTTTCTGCAAAATTCTGGAAAGAACATTGCATTTTATCAAAGCCTGATTTCCAATATTTAGATTCTCAAAAAGAAAATTTATTATAGGGAATGAAAGTAATAATTAAGTCTTTACTTTATTTTGATATATGAAATGGGAATGGGGGTGACACTTTATTAATTGATCTAAGGTCATTTTATGCATAAAGTGAACCTAGCTCTTTCTGTAGTTCTCGGGGATTCGGAGGCAATTTGCAAATGAATTTGCACAACAAATTTCATAACAATATTTGGGTTTACACCAGAATAAAGCGGGATTTCCATCCTGAAATATTTTCCGGAAACGGACGAATCTTGGATCACCTGAAACGCGTGTGTCTCTCCGGAGCTTATTGTATCGAAAAGTTGAAGATCTCACAATTTGTTTCCAGGCTGACTTTGATGGAAATAAACCAACTTTAAGCCATACTCTCACATATTCGCAAAGGTTATACATGCATAATAGACTCACGATATCAGGAATAAAACCTATCTGTTTATGAGCGACCCCTCCAAGTAAGAAAACAACCTGGTTAAGAAGATTTTCTTAGACAGAGTTTTGTATTACAGGCGACACATTGCATTTGTTTTAATTGATTACGTTTTATGGTTAAAAATATAAAACCTGTTCACAATTTATCGCTAACATCAACATTCCTTACGACCATGCGTGTATTGTTAAAGATCATGACTTCTGGCTGAAGGGTGCATCTTGCCGTAAATGGTATAAGTAATAGATATTTGCCGAATACTGTTCTATATGTAAAATTATCAGACAAATGCAGTAAAGAAATACATTTTTTGTTCAATCAGGTGCACGTGATATTACGTATTAAAAATTCAAAATTCAAAAAAGTTATAAATAATTTAACAATTCTCTCTGTCTATAGTTTGTTTTACAGATATCACAGACTTCAGCCAAACACACGACGAAATCAAAGTACTCAGAAGTACTGAAAGCCGGGCTCATTTACAGGGTAATGAACAAGGACCGTGGTGACAGTTTAAAATCAAGTTCAGACGTTTAGAGGATATCTTACACACAAAAACATCTCAATGGCACGTATAGTATTAAAAAGTTTTAAAAATTAAATACAATAAAGCTAGAAATTAACAGCGTAAAATATTTCTCACATGTGTCGTTTCGGGGTTTTATATACAAACAGAAATAAATAAACACCGATTCAGCAAGATCAATTAAGGTCAAACGACTCTGCACTGATGTGTCCTCAGCGGGGAGTTTTGCATCGGACGGACGCATTACTATCGCATAAGCTCTTCTGGTCTCTGACCAGTAGAGTTAAGATGTAAAATACTTTTAAACAATGTCATTTTATTTTATTTGTTAGATATATAATATGCACTATTCCTGGCTACTTTTGACAATAAATACCTAAAAAGCATTTAAATAAAATACTGGTAACGAATTGAAAAAATTAGATGACCTGTTTGAAACTTAGAAAATATACACATCGACATCTTAAACCAATGTGGTTACATGGAGATGCAAAAATCAACAAATTTATACGAGTACCATACGAAGGCGTATTGCTGCCACTCGAAAAAAAATTCTATGTTGTATAATATATAATATTAAGTCGTACATATGACATACTAAGTCGTACGTGCGACATATTATCAATGTTATAATTGACTTTTTTCATAGCTAATCAAACCATCATTACACATGTAAAAATTTGAAGAGAAAATAATTGGGACAATGATATTAAAAAATTATAGGAATACTTTGTACAATACATACAATTCTCTATGATATCTACAGTAAAACGAAACTATTTTATAGGGAACATGCCACTCTGATTAAAACCAGTCCCCTCATTAAGTTCGGAAGCAAATTGCAAGTGCGGGTGGTTAATTGAAAGAGAGAAAAAAACCACGCAAACTTGAAATAAAATGACAAGCAATAAAAAAAAAGTTAATAACATTTTTTTTTTTAGCAAAATAAGAGTTAAATTGAAAAGAGTAGTCGCAATAAGACACGGAAAGCACTTATATTTGATACTATTTGGGGAAGAGGGTAAACAAGGCATGTATTAATTTACTTTGAGATATATACTAATTTTTGCATAAATTAAGCTTATTTTCGGGGACAAAGTTGAGTAACATTAGTAATGGACAACGAAAAACATGTGCAGCGTTAAACAGCATATTCAGAGCTTGATGAAATTACTTTCCCAACATAAGCCCATTGTTATAAACATAACTAATTACGTTACTCATCTATAAAAAAAAATCTGCATGTAATTGCTCATATGAAATAATATTTTTTTTGTTTTAAAATGTCAAACACATAGCTGGTTCCATTCTCTTGCATTTCATGTTTTCCGATCGTCTGTCAGCATTGCTTCCCTTGGAGTTCCCAGAGTCAGCCGAGGATTGCCGATTGGCATTGCTTAGACGTCATAATGAAATACGTCACAATCACGGTGCGTCTTTGTATTGTGACGTCACAAAAACTTATACCTTCACAACGGTGGCGAAACATTGAAGTCGTGAGCAGCGAAACCATTATGGTAATAAAAATTTGGTTATTTTATTTGCACTCGATTTAAATTATTTCTACAATTAACATGTTAATTATTGGATTGTTTATTTTTTCATGATTCCCAGGAACCTAAGTACAAGAAGAGTAAGAAATATTTTGGAAGTTTGGGAGATTCAGAAAGTGATTGGGTAGACAATACTTGGTCAGAATTCAAAGACGGTACAGATTACCTAGAATGGTTAAATCGACAACTTCCATATCTAGAGGTATAGGAAAATTGCATATAAAAACGAACCTTAAATGACTTTTAGTGATTTTGGTACATTTAATTTTAGAATTCATGATGATACAGTATAAATTTTTAAGGAATTTGAATCCAGTGATGCGGTTCATTACTACTTTTTCCGGAGCTGGAGCAAACAGAGATTATACGCTCCCGAGATGGAACCTTTAATTGTAAGTTCCATGTATTTCTATCCGATTGCTATGTTTTAACATAGAGAATAAATCTACGATAACACTATACAAATGTACATTAACATACTAGTATCAGAATTTATGCATAAAAGTGTGTGTTTTAAAGGAAAAGGAAATTGAAGAGGAAGATGATGTAAGTTTGACATATGACTATTCTGATGGAGCAGTGAAGGAAACTGAAAGGATGTGGGAAAATGGAACAAAGCCAGAATTCAAAGACGGGAGACAACTCGTGGAATGGCTTGAAAGGAAATTGCCATATCTTGAGGTACTTAAAATAACAAAAACACATCTATACGGTGATATGTCTATTGTATATTTAATCATGGCCACATTTTCACCCTTTATTTTATTTTCAGCCATTTGCTCCCGAAGACGCTGTACATTACTATTTCAACAAACAGTGGAGTCGCCAGAAACCTGAACTTAAACTCGAGATTTTAGTTGTAAGTGTATTCATATACAGGTACATATCTGCACTTGAATATTGCAATAAAATGTAAGGTTTACTTCGAGAAGTTTAATGTTTATGTGTACATTTTTGTCGTTTTTATTCAAGGAGGAAGAGACTGAGAACGAGAATGAAACTGTTGACCAGTGCAAGCATAGAGATGACAAAAACTTAGAGGTGAGTCCGCATATCAATTTACATTTCATATTGATTACTTTATGAATATAGATCTATATAAAACTAATTTTAGCGGTGTTTGGCGTTTCTGGGTTTTTTTGGAGGGTGGGTGGGATGGAGTTGTTTTTGTTTTGCTTTTTGTTTTATTTTAAACTTTCTTCGGCATATTTTTAGAACAAAGATGACAGAAATCCTTACATCAGAATGATGGCGAGCCCTTTGGTTCTGGAAGGATTTAATTTTAAGGTAATGAATAAACTGATTGTCTAAAACTCCAGTGTGACTTACCAGAAACTTGAAAAGATCATTGTTCAAAAAAATCATTTTCTCTCCCCCCCCCCCCCCCCCCCCCCCCAGAAATCTGAGTCACATGGAGATGACACACAAAGAAATGCTACTAAGGAGAAGGACACGCTTATGATGCAGTTAACCAATGGAGGCGATTCTGAAATTGGTGATAAAATGGTAATATATTAATTACATTTATATTTCAATGGTCACCCGTGAAGGATATCTGCTCCACAGCCAGAAAGGATTTAAAACTCTAATTTTTTAACTTAAAAATGTCAAAGTAAGCTTAAAATTGAAAGCTTTACGTGCAGAAATTTTCATTTCAATGTTTAAAAAGTAAATCCTTGTCAAAATTATGACATGATTTTTTGTAATATCTTTGTGTTAATAAAATTTTTGTTATATTTTCAGTTTAGCGGTGTCACGATAGCAAAAGTACAATCAAAGCTCCACCCACTTCTTCAGAAGAAAGTAAGTTAAATATGCATGTTCAATATCAAATTTGACATCTTGAAATAAATGCTATGTCGTTATGGAAAGAAACTGTCTTTTTGTTAAGACTGAAATATTTGTTGTTACCCAAATGTTGAAATTATAAAAACGTGCTAATTTTGTTATTTCAGAGTAACGAGAAGAGAGATCATTCCACAGATGAGAAGAAAGGGAAGAAAAGAAAGAACAAGAAGACGCTGTCTTCATTTTTAGCCGGGCTCATTGCTCGTAGAGCAATGGCCGGCTATTGCGACGGTGAGCAACAAGAAATGCTGCTTCTTCACCGCCAAATTGAGTTTACGAGTAAAAATATAGTACGTACGCCAAGCCGCTGTTGAGAAAACAAAATCCATTCAAACACCTTAAGAAATAGTAAATCGAATATTTTTATCAAAATATTAAATTGTTTAATATTTCTCCTGGTTCCTTTGACTAATATTTTACAAAGCAATTCAAAAGGTGCGAAAGGTTTTCACCAGGTATCCCTGTCTGCGTCATATTCTATAAATAAAGGTTGTACTATCAGACTAACACAAATGCAGGGAACATCATTAATGACTTGATGCAAAACTCCCCGCTGAGGACACATCAGTGCAGAGTCGTTTGACCTTAATTGATCTTGCTGAATCGGTGTTTATTTATTTCTGTTTGTATATAAAACCCCGAAACGACACATGTGAGAAATATTTTACGCTGTTAATTTCTAGCTTTATTGTATTTAATTTTTAAAACTTTTTAATACTATACGTGCCATTGAGATGTTTTTGTGTGTAAGATATCCTCTAAACGTCTGAACTTGATTTTAAACTGTCACCACGGTCCTTGTTCATTACCCTGTAAATGAGCCCGGCTTTCAGTACTTCTGAGTACTTTGATTTCGTCGTGTGTTTGGCTGAAGTCTGTGATATCTGTAAAACAAACTATAGACAGAGAGAATTGTTAAATTATTTATAACTTTTTTGAATTTTGAATTTTTAATACGTAATATCACGTGCACCTGATTGAACAAAAAATGTATTTCTTTACTGCATTTGTCTGATAATTTTACATATAGAACAGTATTCGGCAAATATCTATTACTTATACCATTTACGGCAAGATGCACCCTTCAGCCAGAAGTCATGATCTTTAACAATACACGCATGGTCGTAAGGAATGTTGATGTTAGCGATAAATTGTGAACAGGTTTTATATTTTTAACCATAAAACGTAATCAATTAAAACAAATGCAATGTGTCGCCTGTAATACAAAACTCTGTCTAAGAAAATCTTCTTAACCAGGTTGTTTTCTTACTTGGAGGGGTCGCTCATAAACAGATAGGTTTTATTCCTGATATCGTGAGTCTATTATGCATGTATAACCTTTGCGAATATGTGAGAGTATGGCTTAAAGTTGGTTTATTTCCATCAAAGTCAGCCTGGAAACAAATTGTGAGATCTTCAACTTTTCGATACAATAAGCTCCGGAGAGACACACGCGTTTCAGGTGATCCAAGATTCGTCCGTTTCCGGAAAATATTTCAGGATGGAAATCCCGCTTTATTCTGGTGTAAACCCAAATATTGTTATGAAATTTGTTGTGCAAATTCATTTGCAAATTGCCTCCGAATCCCCGAGAACTACAGAAAGAGCTAGGTTCACTTTATGCATAAAATGACCTTAGATCAATTAATAAAGTGTCACCCCCATTCCCATTTCATATATCAAAATAAAGTAAAGACTTAATTATTACTTTCATTCCCTATAATAAATTTTCTTTTTGAGAATCTAAATATTGGAAATCAGGCTTTGATAAAATGCAATGTTCTTTCCAGAATTTTGCAGAAAACAGGCGTATTTGACTATCTTCAGCAAAGAATTAAAATATGAGCACAGCCCACGATTCAAAAATTAAAACATGTTTTATAATCTTCAGAAACAGATCTTTCATTTTGTGATTGCAATATATATTGGGGTTAAAGAATGAAATATTTAATTGTTTTTTGAAAGGACATATCAAGCATGCAATTGAGGTTGAATTTTTTAAAGGATGTAAACTTCTCGTATTTAAAATACTAAGTAGCCATTGACCTTTGACCAAAAATTTTATATATTTAAAACTTTACAATTGCATTTCACGAAAAAGAAATCAGAAATGGCTTGATAGACGGAAAAGATAACAATTTTAAAAATTTTGAAATAATCTTGACCTTTGACCTTAAGTAAATTTCTAAGTTCAATGGTCACATTGCAATAACCCCATGCCTCTATGACTTATAGTTTTGAGGTTTAAGGATTTCCATCCCTAATGGGACCAAATACTCTCTACCCTTAAATGTCCGTCAAGTACACAATACTCTGATGTTATATTAAAGCATTTTATAGTGGAAAAGGATTGTCCGCGAGAAATTTTCAAAAATTCATTAATTAAGCAGTAGTTAATTAACAAAGATTACATTGAAGTCTATGGGGAAAAGCGTTTTTTCGAAATAAAAATTCAAATAATTTGAATATCAATAAATCCTGCGGTGGAAAGATGCATTAAAACATTAAATATAGAATGACAATTGAAAACAATTTTTTTACCGGCTAAAATTTTTTTAATTGATTTTTTTTTATTATTTAAAAAGGGGGAGATAACTCTTGCCAAAATTCAAGGTCATGAATTAGGACACATCCCACTATACATACTTATAGTAATAAATGGGAAGTATGTCTAAATAAACTGAGTATTCAATGCCTACATATCTGTTATGTTTTCAATTTCATTGAATTTGTTTCTATTAGGGATTGAAGACCTTAATATTATGCGCAGAAAAGTAACTGTAATACAAAACTCTGTCTAAGAAAATCTTCTTAACCAGATTGTTTTCTTACCTCAGGTGCATCAAATGATAAAAGATTTGCTGACAAACTCGTTGTCATCAATTTGCACGTGTTTTGTGCTTTTTAGCGTTTTCAATACGTGAAGTCATATATTTTACGGTTGAGTAATTCTGAACACTGATTTTGGTGCATAGTAAGTAACATTTTCATCTAACCAATTTTCGTAATTTTCGGTCATGCGGTCAAAAAAAAATTCAGATATTATGCTACCCTGCGTTTCTTTTCCTTTTAGTATAAGTACGAAATACTGAAATGTGACTGAAGAATTTCTTCCTTGGAAAGTGGATTGTGATCATAAGTTGTCATTTTTTTATTTAAGATTCTAGTTAACAAGAACATTTTCTCATAAAGTAAAACAAATGAGTAGTATATTAAAACTGATTTAACAGTGATGACCATAAAATGGTCCATTTAACCCTCTATCCCCACTCTCCCTCCCTCTCCACTCTCACACTCCCTCTCTCCCCACTCTTTCACCCGCTCTCACACTCCCTCTCTCCCCACTCTTTCACCCGCTCTCATACTCCCTTTCTCTCCCCACTCTCACACTCCTCTCTCTCCCCACTCTCTCTCTCCCCACTCTCACTCCCCCCGCTCTCACACTCCCTCTCTCCCCACTCTCACTCCCCCTCTCTCTTTCCACTCGCACTCCCTCTCTCTCTCCCTACTCTCAAACTCCCTCTCTCTCTCCACTCTCACGCTCCTCTCTCCCCACTCTCACTCCCCCTCTCTCTCCCCACTCTCACACTCCTCTCTCCCCACCCCTCTCTCTCTCTCCACTCTCACACTCCCTCTCTCCCCACTCTCTCACTCCCCCTTTCTCTCCCCACTCTCACTCTCCCCCACTCTCACTCTCCCCCACTCTCACACTCCCTCACTTTCCCCTTTCACTCCTATTATTCCACTCTTACTCCTCACTCACTCCTCTCCATTCCCAATCCTCTCCCTTCTTCAAGACAGCGGGAGAGATATTAGGAGGCTAATTGCGAGTAGGAGAGCGCGAGAAGAGTAGGCAGAAGGTGAATAGATAGAATGGGAGACAGTAATCCCCCACTCACACCCTCTTTTCTCTCCCTCACTATATCTCTCCCTTTCACTCCTCCTCCCTCCAATTCTGTCTCTCTTTCTCTCAGTCTCTCTCCCCACAATTGTACTCTCTCTTTCTTTTTTTTTTTGGTTTTGTATGTTTGATTCTCTCATTACTGACTCACTCATGTGAAATAAACGATTTATATGCATTATACTTCGATTTTTCATAACTGTTTACAGTTAAAAATAATGGAAGCAATTCTTTTTCCATAGTACATAGAACATTCTGTCGTTATTGTAAAATGAATTATAAAATGTCTATTCTTGATCTTTTTATTTTAAGTAAATTTATCAAAATTGACCATTTAAGCAAAAAGGTTTATGTCATTTAAGTTTACAAGGGCGATAACTTCAGATAAAAATAGAGGCAGTCTACCAAAAGCTTCTTCCTTTGACTAAATATATAATTCGGGATTGACATTCATTATCTTTATCCCTTGTTTGCAATCAGTTTATTTGAATTCTATATTTTAAATTTTTTTCTGCACAGACATTGTAAGGTTGCGTTGACAAAAGCCAAAATGCACTTGCATCTTGACTCCCTCGTTGTTCTACATTGAAACCGGTATTTTATATTTTGAATATTAATATTCGTTTGGTATTTTATTCAAATATGTACTGTTTGTAAAATTACAAATAATCTTTATTTGTTACATGGTTCTACTCTTCTAACCATAGGTTTTAACTTTACAGTTTTTGAAAGGTTAACCGTTAGCCATCAGCTTCTGAGTAAATTCTCACTTATTTTATAATTAAGGGTCCTGGTCATGCATGCCTCTGGGGGATTACAAATCATTCAATGTAGCAGTAGAAAAAATTCTTTTTCAGGGCCGTAAGAAGCAATTTCAGTTTGGGGGAAAAGAGGGGGGTGTTCAGTTCGGGTACTATTAACTACGAAAAATTCAGTGACAAGCAAAAAAAAAAAGGTTATCAAATGTATTTATTGAGGGGACACAGGCATAATGTAGCTTAGATTTCTGAAGCATACTATACATCGGGAAAATTATTGGGGAGGGTCCCGTCCCTCCCCCCAACCCCGTCCCCCTCCCGGTTCCTACGGCCATGTTTTTTTCAAGGAATTTTGTCGAATTCCTTTTTAAATGTATGTTTCTAATGCTACATTGAATGATTTGTATTTTCCCAGAGGCATGAATGGCCAGGACCCGTAATCATAGGCAATCACTGATACGCTGAAGACTTAACGGTTAACCTTTCGAAAACTGTAAAGTTAAAACCTATAGTTAGAAGAGAAGAACCAAGTAACAAATAAAGATTATTTTTAGTTTTACAAACAGTACATATTTGAATAAAATACCAAACGAACAATTCAATTCAAAGCAAAAATATAAAATACTGGTTTCAGCGTAGAACAACGAGGGAGTCAAGATGCAAGTGCATTTTGGCTAGTATCAACGCAACCTCGCAATGTCTGCATTAGCAGAAAAAAATATTTAAAATATAGAATTCAAATATACTGATTGCAAACAAGGGATAGTGAATGTCAATCCCGAAAATCTAAAGATATCATCTAATTGCTCATATGAAATAATATTGATTTGTTTTTAAAAGTTAAACACATAGCCGGTTCCATTCTCAAGTACATTTCATGTGTTCCGATCATCCGTCAGCATCTCTTCACTCGGATGGCTCGTAAATAACACATATCCTCGAGGTTTGAATGGAGCGCATTCGGCGAATAGAGCGTAGCGGAGTCAGCCGAGGATTGCCGATTGGCATTGCTTAAACGTCATAATGAAATACGTCACAATCACGGTGACGTCTTTGTATTATGACGTCACAATAACTTATACCTTCACAACGGTGGCAAAACATTGAAGTCGTGAGAAGTGAAACCGTAATGGTAATGTAGAAATTTAGGTTATTTCATTTGCACTCGATTTAAATTATTTCTAATTTACAGTTACAATTAGCATGTTAATTATTGGATTGCTAATTTTTCATGATTCATAGGAACCTAAGTACAAGAAGAGTAAGGAATATTTTGGAAGTTTGGGAGATTTAGAAAGTGATTGGGTAGACAATACTTGGTCAGAATTCAAAGACGGTACAGAATACCTAGAATGGCTGGAGCAACAACTTCCATATCTAGAGGTAAAGGAAAATGCATATTTCACTGTGCCAATATAAAATGTTATATTTTAAAATGACTGAGTGATTTTCAAGCGTTTATTTTTCAAATTCATGATTATATATAAAATATCATTTTTTAAGAAATTTGAATCCAGTGATGCGGTTCATTACTACTTTTTCCGGAACTGGAGCAAACAGGGATCATACTATCTCGAGATAGAACCTTTAATTGTAATTTATTTTCTTATCATTTTAAAATTTATTCGATGCCTATTTTTTTTAGTACAAGCCATATCAGTGAATAAATCTTCACTAACACCGTAGAGAAATATATCAGAATTTTATGCATAAATGTGGGAAAAAGAAATATCTCGTTTATTTTAAAGGAAAAAGAAATTGAAGAGGAAGATAGTGTAAGTTTGACAGACGACTATGCTTATAGAACAATGGAGGAAACTGAAAGGTTGTGGGAAAATGAAACAAAGCCAGAATTCAAAGACGGGAGACAACTCGTGGAATGGCTTGAAAGAAAATTATCATATTTTGAGGTACTGAAAATTACAAAAACACATCGATAAATTGACATGTCTGTACATGTGTTTAATCATGGCCATATTTTTAATTTAATTTTTTTTTGTATTTTCAGCCATTTGCTCCCGAGGACGCTGTGCATTACTATTTCAACAGACAGTGGAGTCGGCAGAAATCTGAACCTAAACTCGAGATTTTAGTTGTAAGTTTATTCATATACATACCGGTATGATATCGGTACTTGAATATTGCAAATAAGTGAAGGTTTGCTTTGAAAAGTTTAATGTTTATGTTTACATTTTTGTCGTTTGTATTCAAGGAGGAAGACGATGAAGACGAGAATGAAACTGTTGACCAGTGCAAGCATAGTGATGACAAAAACTTAGAGGTGAGTCAATTTACATTTAATTCAGATTACTTTATGAATTTACAGTGTAGGCCTTTGTAATATCAATTTTACCGATGTTTAACATTCCTGTTGTGTGTGTGTGGAAGGGGGGGGGGGGGAGTGTTTTGCATTTTGTTTTGTTTTTCATTTTTTTCTATATCACTTGTAGAACAAAGATGACAGAAATCCTTCCATCAAAATGATGGCGAGCCCTTTGGTTCTGGAAGGATTTAATTTTAAGGTGATGAATCAACTGGTTGTCTGAAACTTGAGTGTGTCTTACCAGAAACATGAAAAGGTAAAAAGGTCATTGTTAAAAAAATTATTTTCTCCCCCCATCGCCCCCCCCCCCCCCCCCCAGAAATCTGAGTCACTTGGAGATGACATCCAAAGGAATGCTACCAAGGAGAAAGACTCGCTTATGATCCAGTTAACCAATGGAGGCGATTCTGTAATTGGTGATGAAATGGTAATATATTACATTTATATTCAGGCTGGATAGATGTTTCAACGGTCACCCATTTAACTTTCCCAGTAAAAGATATCGGTTTCTCAGCCAGAAAGGATAACTTTTTAATTATTCAAATTTCAAAAAATCCCACAGAAATATTTTTGTGCAACATTTTTTAATTCAATGTTTATTGAAGTTAAATTAAAGATTTTTTAAATAAGTTATTCCTTTTCAAAATTATGGCGTTACAATAGTTTTTTTTATAATCATTTTTTGGGCGTTATTGAAATTTTTCGTTTGATTTACAGTTGAGCAGTGTCAGGATAGCAAAGATGTAATCTAAGCTCCACCCATTTCTTCAGAAAATTGTAAGTTTCAGCCCGTGTCCATCTTCTATATCATTTTGACATGTTAAGATAAACACTATGTCTTTACAAAAAGAAACAGTCAATTTTTTAAAGACTTAAATATTTGTTGCAACTTAATGTTAAAATTATCAAAACTTGCTTTTATTGTTTCAGAATATGGGAAAGAGAGATCATTTCACAAATGAGAAGAAAGGACAGAAAATGAAGATCAGGAAGACGATGTCTTCATTTTTTTCGTCGTGTGTTTGGCTGAAGTCTAAGCCATCTGTAAAAAAAAAACTATGTAGACAGAGAATATTATTATTGAATTATTATTTATAAGTTTTTGAATTGTTGTAATACATAATACCAGCTGATTGAATATAAAGATATATTTCTGTATTGTATTTGTTATGATTAATTACTTTTCATTCAAAAAAAAATATATATATATATAGACACACTTTATCATTTTCGATGCTTTTTAAGAAAGAGACAACTTTTTATTTTTGGCATTCGGAGAATTTCACCAAGGGCAGTGACAATTTTTGCAAGACTGAAAATAACTATTTATGTACATGAATTTTGAAAATTAATAGTACTTTAAAATGCAACGAACTGCCGATTTACAAAAAAACAATGATGTTGCAGTTTTGAAAGGGTCGGAATGAAATGGTGCATTCTAGATAATAAAGTCTTGGTTCTGTAATGCCTGAATCAAAATGGGTTTGTCACATTGATGAATATATTGCTCTTATAAAAGTCTTTGAAGCATTTACCAAGAAAATTCAGTGATTTGTTTTCTTAGAAAATTTCCTACTAAATCTACTTTTTTTCTGAACTTTATAGTATTAATGTGGATCATGCTCTCTGCATAAGTTCAATCCATTTTTGAATTCTATGACTTTAAAAACAAAACCACAGTTACAATAAATAGAATGTAAGATTAGCCACAGTTACTATATAAATAGAACGCAGGGCGTTATGCAATATTTGCTAATCGGAAATGATATTAAATGGACAGATTGGCAAGGATGAAAATAATTCATGTGATATGATTTATAGTTATACTTATTAAACTTCGTAACCAATTGTGGGAGTTATGGCGTCTGAAACGTCAAATTCTAATAATCCCTACAGTTTTTGACTTCCTAAAAAAGTTGTATAAGTATTATGACAAAATCACATGGTATAATAAGGTATATATACCGGTACTTGTCTATCAATTGTCATTTTGTTTTATCCTAAATATTGAAGTCGTAGCTCTGAAATATTGTTCGCGAGTTTTGGCTTTATTTTTACCTGGTATTTGAAAACTACATAAACATGTGAATTTTTTTTAGGAATTGCATACTATTTAATAGTACAGCGAATATATATAAACAAAATCAATGTGCATGTTGTATTGGGAAAATTCTGATGATACATTTGGGAATTAATGATCATTGAACAGTCAAAAGTTTGCTCTTGTTCAAGTATTGCCTTTAAAAAAAAAATGGTTCCAGCTAGATGACCGATTTTGGCCATGGGGAGGAGGTGGAGGAGGGTTGTTTTTTTTTTCTCTGCAACTGTCCATAATATACTATAATGATAAATTTTGAAAGAGCTGCTTACTAGTTTTTTGACAATTTTGTATACCGTTTTTCTCTCATAAAATTTTATTTTGTGGATTATTTCTCCTTTTACTGGTAATTATTTGTATAATCTAAAATTATTTATTTATATGCATTTATTTATGTATTCATCTATTGTTGTGTTTTTGGTTTACCATTTCACTCAGCTTTTTCAAAATAAAAATATTGTTTCTTAAATTTCTTGGAACTAATTGACATAAAGGAGTGGGGGTACGATCAACATTTTACTGTATGTTTATAAAACGTCTTCTATACGTAAACAAAAAAGAAGAAATACATGTGATTACATAGGCGTGGGGGCTAAGGGGAGGGGGAGGGGCTTGGTCCGCAAAGATAGACATTTTCAAATTTGGGTTTACCTTTTTTTGTTGGTTTAGCCCCCCCCCCCCCCCCCCCCCCCCCCCCCCCCCCCCCCCCCCCCCCGCCCCCCCCCCCCCCCCCCCCCATCCTCCACGTTCCATTTGCTTCCGACGCCTATTGATTAGCATTTAAAAAACCTACAATGATTGTTTTCTATCGTTGTACTCTTGATTAATTAAGAAATTATAAAATACATCATAAAATGTTTTACATTGTTGAACTCTGGATTAATTTAGTATGAAATTACATAAAATGACATGAAATTTTCTACAATTCTTTTATATCGTCGAACTCTTGATTAAGCATGACATTATAACATATAAAATAAATCTCATGCAATCAAAATGCCTAATAATGCTGATCAATATATCCTTTTATATTTTATTATGAAGCACCTGTCAACCATCTGGTCAAATAAGAAACTTGTGGCTACCATATTGACGTTTCTGATGTTTTTAAGGTCTTGTTGACTCTTGCTTGATTATATCAATGATATATCCATTGTATCTAAAACGAGAGATTAAACTATTTTAGATGAATTTCTTAAACTAATATCACGACCAATTTCCTTTGATTAGCACTCTGTCATTCTGAATAATCAAATACTTTATAATTAGCATCATCCCTCCTGATTTACAATTTGGTTTTGATCTAATTTAGATCGGAGAAATATACAACTGCAAAAACTAGCTAATTAAAACTAGCATATTAAAAAGATTAATTAAATGTTCGATGAAGTATAAATTCGAGTATGGGACAATTTCCATTGATAAATGCAACTGACACAAGTGAAACAATATTCTTTCATAATTTTACTGTTCAAAAAAGGAAAGAAAATGTCAGTTGTTTTACCATATTTCGGGAATTTAAACGTTGAAATGTCATTGGTAGTGTTAAACAGCTCCAACTTTGGTGAAGGATATTGCAAAAATATTCAAGAAATGCACGCAACATCTAATATTTTAAAATTGAAACAGGGGAAATGCCACGAGAAGAGGACAATGGAAAACCTAAATCCGTGAAGGAAAATCAGTAGCTACTTTGCTTGAAAGGTATTTGATGATTTTCAGTGCATAATTTTTTCTTTTTTCTTTTCTCCCTTTTTTAGGGAGGGAGGTTTAAAATATATGCTTTATTTTTAATCAAACAAATTCAATTTACATGAAAGTTGATTCGATCTAACCGTTCTACATGTATTTCAAAAAAAAAAAAATTAAAATAACTGTTTAAATAAAAATTATTAGTAATTAATGAAATGATTAATTTTTCATCTACCATAAAAGAAAAAGTTCTTTCGGTGAAAAATTGTTTTGTAAAACTATTAATGCTAAAAAAATTAGTTGGGAGAATTCAGAGAGAAATGTGGCACCGATAAAAGCTACATTCTAATATTTGTAAATAAATTATTTTCCTTTTATACAATTTCTTTCTCCAACACTTTGTTGACATTTTTAATTGTATGGTATACTAGATTAACTTATATTTCAGTTTAACTTTAAATGATTCTGTTTTCTGTACTTTTTTGTCGGACAGATTAAAGTTGCGTTTTTCAATAGGCATTTCAGTATGTTTTTCATTGGACACTGTATTTTAACTTCTAGAATTAGTTAAAATTTAATGCTGAATTATTAATCATAGCTTAATATTAAACTCGCAAAGTAAATAAATAATGTTTATTAAAATTAAAATTCCTGTTTGATAATGATTCGTTTTCACTTATTTACTTTTGTTTTAAATAATCATTTTTATTTAACAACGTTGAATACATTTATTAGCAGACACAGATAGTGTATAAATGAAATCTTTATTTTCATTATAATTAACTTAGCATGGAATTAAATAATAAAATAATTAATTTAAAAAATCGATAGACAATGTTTATTAAGATGATCATGCATACATAAATCTTTCAATAATGTACAATTTTCAATTGCTAATGAGTATATACGACTAATCAAGTGCATACAAGTGATTAATTGAATTATGATTAATCATGATTAATTCTATTCTTTCATTAAAATTGTGGTATATTGTAATTGAATTATAAAAATATTATTTGAAACAGTTTTTTTTCATGCCACATGCAATCGAAAATTAGCTGACACTATTAATTGATTTGTTTTAATTTAATTTATTTAATTTTAATTTATTCTGATTTTTATCATTACTTTAGCTTTTTCGATTTTTTTTTTTTTCATCTTCGTTTTTTGTTCATGAAGATGCAAATACTACATGTAGAGTGACATATAACTACCAAACATATTCGAACAGTGGACATAGAAGGAACTAAAATTATATTTCTCTTTGCAACATCATGTTTGTAAATCCGCTCCTTTAAACCGTAAAAATTGTAGATCTTTTTATACATGAATTATAATCGTAAACAACATTTTATTTTCAGGAATAGCTGTCGCCTTCTTGAGGTGTGTTCCATCACTTTGATCCAGAAACTGACAAGAAATTGACATGTAATTGACGCCTCCAAATCACCTCGACACATCATCACGTTGAATGAAGCCGCTCTGGAATAATAAATAAGAATTCTGCCTCTTTGAAGACTATATATGAATGAGAACAATATCTATTTAAAATACCTTGACTCATACAGTGATGAATTTAGTAGGGGCCAAAGTAACTTAAATCATGGAGAGAAACGATGCGTTGAAAGCAAGTTCTGTAAAGTTGACATTATGTATAAATATTTAATTATACATGTATATAAACCGTACATGTATTGGTATTGAATCATACAGTGAAACTGTGATCATTTTTTCTGCCAGTAAAGTAATAAATTTACTTATTATTTGAAATATGTCTTCAATATATTAATGATACGAATTAAGATATACAAGTATGAGAGAGAGAGAGAGAGAGAGAGAGAGAGAGAGAGAGAGAGAGAGAGAGAGAGATTCACGAATAAGGTAATGTAATTAACACATCAGTCCTTCGAACTCAACTAATTGCAATGACGATTTGTTTGAAAAGAATAAATGATAAAAATTCCCTCAGGATAAACCTTGCATTTCAGCTAATAGATGAACAAAAATTTACCCCCCACTCCCCACAAAATAAAAATATTCAGTGGTGCATTTCATTTACATGCAATGAATACTAAAAAATCTAAAATATAATATCATGTCAGAATTAAGAATGCGAGATACATGTATATCTATGTGTGGAGAATGCAATCCAATTTGTTTGTATGAATCAGTTACAATTCAAAAAAAAAAAAAAGAAATGGTAGAAAACCAATAAATGAGGTTTTTGGTTTGTTTTATATAACGATATATTAATTGATATCATAATGATAAAAATCATATATTTTGAAGACGTACATGATAAATGTTGACAAATATAACCTAAAGTTGAGTTTGTAGACCGGTCCTACTAAACAGAGTACGCTAGTGCGATAGAGTATACTGTAGAAAAATTAAGTAAGTAAAATTTCATGATTTAATGCAATTAAACTGCTTTTTGTATGTTTTTCTACATCAGTTTAACATAATATACATACATGTATATTTTAACTAAAAATTGTATTTGTTACGTATTTTAGAAGTTATTTTAATTTTTTATTTCAGGTTAGGGTTTATCGTGTGATCCCGACCTAGATCAAATTTAACTTCAAAAGTTTAATTATTAATGTGAAAAATGTTAAATTTCATGTAATTAATCTTATTTTTGATAAATAAAATTTAGTCGAAATTAATGTCTGAAACAAAATAGTAATCGAGATAAGGGTGTAAATATCCTTTAATGCATTGAATCATCCATGTTACTTTCTTGTCATATATCGCTAAAAAATACAAATATTTGGGACAAATGTTGAAATATAATTTTATAATACTGTTTTATCAAGTTGTACGTATATACATAAATTACCAGTCTAAATATATTAATATACACGATTTTTCTTGCGTACTCTGAAGTACTCTATCGTACTCTGTTTAGTAGTATACTTTGTAGACTGATAAACAAAAGACAAAGGCTTTGTTTTGCCGGTCGGCATGGGGTGCTTACTGCTTACACCTTCATTGCACTGAATACTTTCACCGTTTTCAATCAATATTTATAGAAATTGGTATAATCTTCCTAAAAATATGTATAACCCAAATATAGTTAAGAATAATTAAAGAATCACTTTCTAGTTAATATAGAATGTGAGGGCATCAACAATAGTGGGAAACATGGGATAATTTGAATAACGGGCCAAGCCCGTTATGCATAAATTATCCAATGTTTCCCATTATTGTTGATGTCCCTTGCATACTATACTAACTAGACAGTGATTCCTTGTGAAATAAAATTGTTTAAAAATGCGGACATAGATTTGAATTACACGAGAATTCCCATCCCAATTTCAGTAGTCCTCGCCCACTGACGTCAAACATAACGGCAGCCGCACGAGATTTTCATGCATATTTGGCCTCCTTAGCGTCAGACCCAGAGACAGATGCGCACGAGATTTGCATGCATATTAGGTTTCCTTAGCTCCCGACCTATTGACCTGCCTAATTTACATTCCGGTAGAATTATCAAGAAATTACTTTCAAAGAGTTATCACAGAGAGACAAATTAGAAATGGAAATATATATACATGTATTTTTAACAATACTCATGTATAAATTACGAATTTCTCAGTGTTATTATTTTCGCAGTTTAAAAAAGACACCAAAAACCTCATTGTAATATAAAATTTCCATTTCTATTTTTTCTCTCTGTGATAACTCTTTGAAAGTTAGCGGAGTTAATTTCTTGATAATTCTACCGGAATGTAAATTAGGCAGGTCGATAGGTCAGGAGCTAAGGAAGCCTAATAAGCATGCAAATCTCGTGCGGCTGCCTTTGTGTTTGACGTCAGTGGGCGAGGACTATTGAAATTGGCATGGGAGTCCTCGTGTAATTTAGATCTATGTCTATACATTTTTAAAATCTAAATCTGCAATTTTATTTCACAATGAAATGGAAATATAAGGAATCACTGTCTAGTTAGTACAGTATGCCAGGGACATAAACGATAGTGGGAAACATGGGATAATTTATGAATAACGGGCTTGGCCCGTTATGCAAATTATCCCATGTTTCCCACCATTGTTTTTCCACTGTAAGTGATTACTTAAATATACGTTCAAAAATTTGTGCTAGTAATGCATAATAATTTTTGGTATTTTAGTTAAAAAAAAGGAAAAGAAATTTAAGTAAAAATAAAAAAGAGCAATAACTGCATGGTGCGATTGGGTATTATTGTACAAAAGTATCAAATTTAATGTCCAAAATAAGTGATATTAAAAATCAAAATACAGTAAGGATTGCTTTGATAATTAGCCTAATGCTTGTAAATACATGTAATATTCCAATCACTAACTTGCAGATTTGGCAAGGTCATTCCAAATATTGGTTGAAATCAAATATAAAACAAGAAATCTTTCTTATAGAATCTTAGGAAAAGTTGATTCGAGCGTTCAAAATTAACAAATAATTTAAAGTATAGAATACACAATGTATACTAAATTCGAACAATTTTATGAAAAAATTTTTTTTATCGTAGTTTTGAATCGGGATCGGCCTACAATTTTTAGTAAACTTTCATCGGTACAACGCAGCCAAACAAACGGACTAGAACGACATAGTGCAACAGTAAGTTATCATCACTGGAAAAGAAAAAAAAATACTTTTTGCAACAGTTTAAGCAGTTATATTCAAACTACATGAGCAAAAATATTGTATAGTGTGTCAATCGCGCTGCATTTAGTAGATTATGAAATGAAAGGTCATTTTTCAGAACCACACTGAACTATACATTCCATTCAAAATTTTCCAATAAAGTTAAAATCTAGAGCATATGAGATAAAAAGAGACCGATTCCTTTTATTCTCTCCACTAGCACTGAAAAAGGTGCAAGGAATGGTTTGAAAACTCAGAGAGATTGTGAAGTTCTTGCAGTCTGCATGCAGCCATGGGATTTGAGGAATTTTGCAATGGAACTATATGGGTAAATAAAGAATTTAATTCAAATTAAAAATTTAAAAGCCATGGAAGCAAAATTAAAGATCTTGAGCATACATTTAAATGAGTCATTTACAACATATGTTGAATTACAGAGTACTTGACTAATGGCAAATATAATGTTTACAAAACTGGCATATAGAGTATTTAGTATTGTACAGTGTTTGGACTTGAATGCCTATTAAAACAAGTTTTCCACAAATTCATTGAAAATCTAAGATACTCGAGATTGGCAATACAATTGTTGTAATTTTTTTTTCATTGTAGGATGAAAATTTGTTGTTGAACAACTCCTATCCCCAGTTCACAGAGTGCTTTCAGAATACCCTGTTAATATGGGTGCCATGTGGTTTCCTGTGGCTAACTCTCCCATTTTATCTCCCAGCATTGATGTCTTCAAGGGAGAATGTTACACCACTGCCACTCACCTGGTTAAATGTCTCCAAAAGTGTGAGATAGCATTTCTTATTGCTTGAAAATGTCATTGTTTTAAATTTCATTATTATTGTTTAATTATAGCTGAATTATAGTGTTAAAAAAAGGGAAGATGTATACTGGTATACTGCTCAATTTCAAAAGTAATATACATTTGCACTACAATCTCTCAAACATCAATTTCTTGAATACCATAGATATGTCGAAGTGACAAGGTCTCAACCTTTTAAGTTTACCTTCAGTACTGTAAATCACTTTTTATTCACGAGAACTTTATTTTCACGTAATTACGCGAGACAGTGTGCTCGCGAAAATTTAGTGATCTACAGTAACTTGAATGCTCAGGTATCTATACATGTATATAGTTCTTGGTCGTATCTAAGTTTTGTTCTCTGTTTTACCAAGTTTGAGATAACTAGGTTTGAGTATTTTGACTATATTTAACATATCAAAAATGTCACAAAACTTAAAAATCTCCAAGGACTTAAGATATTGAGATTCAGAATGGAATGTTAATTGTTTCAGTTTGGACTGCCAACTCACTTTGACTAATCAATGGCATATTCATTTATTTATATCAATGTTCAAGAAACTAAAGTTCAATAGTAAATGTATTTGCAAGTGCGTTTGTTTCCCTCTGGAATAAAAATTCAATTTTTTTTTTTTCAGTTTATAAGTTTGATTCTAGCATTTCTTAGTGTTGTGGATCTCATCAAAGCAACAAGTGATAATGAATCTATTCATGTTCCATCAGCAGTGTTTGTTGCACTGGGAATTGAATTTGCTTCATATGTAAGTGTTTACACTTTATAAATATGCACCTAGTCAGAGAATATCCTTTTATCAATTTCTAAAGGATTCAAGTTACCGATTGTTATTATAACCCTTAAATCAGATTTGAATGGGAAGTTAATTTCATCATTTATTTCCTTCTCCTCAGTTGTAACCCTGTCAACCTACATGTATAACCATTGAATCATAGATGTGTTAAATAATACTTAATAAATATTTTGTGAAAGTTATTGCAAATTTATGTGGGTTCTATTTTCGAAAAATATAAATAAGCAGTTCTCTGTGAATAATTTTTCCCCACATGATTTTAGATGCTGTCGGCAGTACTTATACAAATGGAAAGAGCACAAGGGTACATCACATCAGGTGTCCTATTTGTGTTTTTTCTGTTGAGTACAGTTGCAGGGATTGTGCCATTTTATACCTATATAGAAGAGAAGGTAAGCATAAATATTGATCAAGATTTGTTTATCTTAATTAATGCAAGAATGTACATGTAAATAAGAAGGAGAGGGACAATGGAAATACATGTACAGCATTAGAAATAAAATGATATACATGCAGATTTGTGCTTGCATGAATGTTTATATATTCAAAGTTTAATGACTTGAAAGTTTAAATACATGTAGTTTAATACATGTGTACCATAAATAACAATTCCCTTTTTTCTAATTATATTCTTATTCTAAATTTTGTAAAATAAATCTTAACTTAAAAAAAAGTGTAACTTAGATTTGTAGAAAAAAGATGATTGCCATTTTTTCACCTCATCTGTATTTTACTAGGTGTACAATGTGGATCTGGAGAAGTTTGTCCTGTTTTACATTTCCTTTGGTCTCCTTGTCCTACAGCTGGTTTTCCATTGTATTGCTGAGAAAGTGTCAAGAAGAGGCTATTATGAATTGGGCAGAGTAAGGCAACATTCAGCTGTATCAATTGATAGTTATTGTTAGTGAAAGGGTTTCTCAATGTAAATATGGAAGAGCTTAACAAAAAATGGATCTTATTGTTCTTTGAGCACATATTAGATAGCAAAAATACATATTTCTGTCATAGAGCATTAATTTTGTTTCAAGGACGAAGCAAAACCATAATTCAAACTTGGAATTGTAAATCTTTATAATAAAAAAAAAAGCCCAGTGAAAAAAAAATCTGAAATTACATCACTTGCCATGAGATTCACTGTTTGCAGCAAATGATGAGAATAATTTTGGTAATTACAGTGTACTTAAAAGAGGCTTCAATCTGTTAGTAAACAAGACAACTCAGTTCTAGGGAAGTCCTGGAGACCAGGGAATTAACTTCCCTCCATCCATAATCTGCTATATCTGTATTATCAATTCATTGTGGAATACACTAAAACTTGTTTAGTATGAACAGGATATTGCGAATTTACGGATAAAGCGAAGTTATCTTGGATCCCCAGCTATATAAATTTAATGAATTCTTTATATGGCTATAATAAATTACAGATATAGCAAAGTAATTTCACATGTCCGAGGACTTCATTATAACTGAGTTTTACTGTACCGGTATATGAGTACAAGGTTATTTTTTCCCCAGTGTTATCACAGGTGCTTGAGGACAGGACCCCCCCCCCCCCCCCCCCCCCCCCCAATAT
>PRKT01000038.1:1330389-1479599 GCA_003671525.1 Saccostrea glomerata | reverse complement strand
GGGGGGGGGGGGGGGGGGGGGGGGGGGGGTCCTGTCCTCAAGCACCTGTGAGTGTTATGTTTCATCCTTGTTAAAAAAATTTCCCTGTTTTATATTTGCCCAGTCTCAGTTATGTTAAAGTAATTATACTCTGTTCTTTGAAACCAAAAAAAATTGCAAACCTGCGAGGAAGGCATAGGGGGGTGAAAATAAAGCGGGGACAAAAATTTCAATGTATACAGTAGCAAACTCACAATTTCTCAAGTATGACTTCCAAATATGATCAAAGAACTACCCTATAAATACAAAACTAAACTTGAATTGCAAAGTTTTTCTGATGTATTACGTACAAAAAGATATTGTCAGTTTTATATTTAAATATTGTTACATATACCTTGTAAAATAATCATATCAGAGTTCATTAAAGCCAATAACATTTTTCAAGAAATTATTAAGAATGTTGCAAGGGATAAAAAAATTGTTTTATCCCTAAATGTCCTAAATTGGTATTTATACTAAAAGAGTATTACATTACATCATGTACTTACTAACCAGTCTGTTCTGGTTTTTCAATTTTGTGAATGATTTGATTTGTTTTCTTAATGATAATTTTTTTTTCTTCATAGAATCCGTGTCCTGAAATCAAGGCTTCAATCTTAAGCAGACTGACTTATTGGTGGATAAATAGGTGTGTGTGTGTGTTAAAATATAAGCAAGTCTTTTTTAGTGGACATTCTTCAACCTTATCCGTTTTATAGGAGATATTCATTGTTTTAATGAAGCATCTGTGTTTAAGACACCATGAAAATACAAAATATCTTCAAATGTATTTCTTCATATGCTTATTTATGGACTAAAACTTCATACAGGCATTTTTCATAATACTTCTAAAATGTTCTTTTGTGAAATTTCTCAGTTCATACCATCAAGAACTTTCAGAATTGAAATACATGTACATGTACATTGATAATACATGTACCGATTCATTCTTGTACATATATAGATTGTGTAAAAGATTGAATAAAAAAATTGGCTATTTTGTGGATTCAGAGAAAATAAAAACCTGTGTGGCATGCATTTCCTCAACCATAAATACACATGTAAATGCACATGGTGTTTTATATTTTAATTGTATTGGTCACAATCAATTTAATTTTTGTAAAGAAGAGAGCTAATGAAACTTGTAACTAAGTTGTCTGAGGCTTATAGAAATTTAAGCTTTAAACCATTCTCCTGATTTTCAGAGAAAATGACCTCATATCTATTTCACAGGTAATTAATATGAGCAACGATTTGGAATATTGAAGTGTCCTTGTTTTCATTGTGTAGTTTGGTGATAACGGCCTACAAGAAGGATTTGACTGAAGATGACCTATTTGATCTAAATCCTCGAGATGCGTCTGATCGAGTTGTACCAGAGTTTGCTGAGCAATGGGAAAAAGAAGTGGCAAAACACAGGAAAATTGAGTGAGTGATCTATGGGATTGTTCATATCGATTTAAAATACTTTTTGGGGAAAAAAACACATATGTTTTCAAGTATAAACTTTTCTAGGCAAAAAGATGGTTTTTATGGTAATTTTATGCCCCGCCATGAATATGGTAGGGGCATATAGTGTTTGTCATGTCCGTCTTCCATCCTTCCGTCTGTCCTTCCATTAGCTCAGATCAAAGCTAAGTGTCAAAAAAATTATTCAAGATATTTTTTATCAAATTTCATAGGCTAGCTGATAGATATTGATGAGGGCTATGCAACTGCATAAACATTTTTTACCTTGGCCTTTCCTTCGACCTTGACCACACTGTTCTTAAATTAATGTTTAGCTCAGTTTTAAAGATACCATTCAAGATAGTGTGATCAAACTTCATATATTGATACATACTGATGTAAGCTATTCAAAGGTGTCAACATTTTTTACCTTGACCTTTCCTTTGACTTGGACCTCACTTTTCATAAATGTGCTCTATCCCTCTTTTTTTTAATTATTAAATTTTACATACATGTACATGTACTGCTGAATTAAGTTATGTATTTTTCTTAAATTATCCTATATGTATATGATTTCAATGGTTAATGTTTATGTACAGAAACTTCTTCGTCAGGTCTGAAATTTGGAAAAATTTGCTATCCTATCACCTACTTGTCCCAACTTGGTCATTATTACATCAAACACACAGCTTTGCCTTTCTAAAAAATCATATAATTTTGCTTCTTGATTTAGGAAAAAAATTCAAAGGTCATCCAATGGGCGGTAAAAATGGATTTTTTTAACATTTCAAATAATGGTTATGATATAATTGTAGATACTAATAGTGTGATGTCAAAATTTCTGGCTTAGAAGCTTTTACTTTCTTAACTTTAGTAAATGCTTAAAAATATTATCTTTTTTTAAAATTGCATGTATTTCTACACATCATAGAATTTATTTTTCTCAATTCTTTATATGTTTCAGAGAGGGGTGATGGTTTATTTATTTATTTTTGTGATAAGAAAAAAATAATCTGTTTATCCTGTTTCAATTAACAATTATTACATGTCATTAATCTGATAAAATACACTGCTGCATCATGCATGTTATGATTTTCTAGAGTATAATGTGTGTAAAACCTTAATATCATTTGCTTTTGCAAAGGTTTTGAATCATTCAGTTACAAAAATCTTTTTCATTCTTTATAATTTTATTAAACCCTTTAAAAATCCACAAGAAAATATTTTGCAATAACAACCAGTGTGCATGAATTACGTAATAGCGATAATGTTTTCAATAGATTGCTGGGTAGTTCAGTAGGGTATGTGTGAATTTTTGTCTGGCAGATATCGCATTATGTTTGAATCTAGGTCACTAGGTTCCTCTTGAGCGGCATTTAATTTTAAAGGTATAGATTGAAAAAATATATTGGATGTATATACGAAGTATTGTGAGCTTCATGACCAAGTTTCAAAAATAATATGACACCCAACATACCAATCTTTATACTCTATTGAGCTATCTAGCAAATAATTCAAAAGCAGCTGGTAATTTTATTTAAAATTTGATGCAATTCATTTATGGTATGGCTTAAATGGTTGAAGGTTGTGTTTCATGGAAAGAGTAAAGGCTGAATGATTCAAGTGGGATGCACTGAGAAGTCTGATTTTAATGACAATAAATTTTGGTTAATTATCTATAATGTAACATGAAACACATATACTGTAAACTTTAAAAGTTGCACATGGAAGAAGTTTACTGATACTCTATGAATATAAAAAGAAATCATTCATTCATGTAAACATTCACTTACTAATATCTTATAATTTTCACTTAGAATTAATAATATACACTGTATATGTTTTGTTGGTTTTGCTGAAATAACTGCAAACATTTCTTGTAAAGGATTATTCTTTTAATTTTGATTCCTCATAATTGTATTTTTCAAGGTTGGATTCATTTTAATTGGTCACAGTTCATTGATGATTTTTATTTGTAAAATAATGAATGATATGGATCATAAAAACATTACATCAATTTATATGTTGAATTTATGAATTATTTTAATTTCAAAGACACAATGTGTCCTTCCAAGTGGACCGAAGACAGCAACATCTACAGGCCTCTGAGAAGACGCCTCTGGTGGGGACCTCGAGGCAGACCTACTCTACAACTGTGGAGATTAAGGACCCCAGCAAGAAAAAGCAGGACGGGGCCTCACTCTTCAGGGTACTAGCTAGGACTTATGGACCAGACTTCCTTAAAGCCTGGGGCTGCAAGTTCATGTATGACTTGTTACAAATGGCTAGTCCCACTCTGTTGAGGTAAATTGAATTTGAGAAATTGAAGGAGTGATTATAAAAGTAGAGAAAGCTGGCATTGTAAACATGGTAAAGTATATGCTACATGTATTATAGTTTATTCAAGTATAGTATACATCTTCTTTTCTATAAGAAAAATATCCATGACATTCACAAGCAAAGCCAGAGTTGGAGATTTATGGTTGCAAAAAGCGAACTGACTTTTAAGATGTAGAAGACAGAAAAACTCAGTTGTGAATATTATTTGCCACATACCCAGTTTTCAGTTGGTGATTAATGAAGAAAAGTTGCGTACACTAGTTGGTTTTACAGTACTTCTAAGACATCTAAATGTATAGATATTCAGTATATACTGTACAGTAAAATTCAGAACTGTTGAAGTTTTGAATATGAGTGCCATATTATTACTTTGCATTGAGTAGTTTTGTATAAACTTGATATGTAAATACATACAACTTCACATGTATTTTCAGTGTCCTCATTGGATATGTGGAGAGTAAAAATGCCCAGGGCTCCACTGAGTATGCATGGAAAGGTTATGTGTATGCTGTGGGATTCTTTGTCATTGCGCTCTTACAATCAACATTTTTTCATCAAAATTTCTTCATTGGAATGACACTGGGGATGAGGATCAGATCAGCTCTAATTGCAGCCATCTATAAAAAGGTAAATAATAACTACTCAGTGAACAGTTTAACTCTTTATCCATTTAAAGTTTTTAGCAAATACAGTTCAACTACAATATCTTTAACACTGATATTCGAATACCATGTATAGATCAAAATGATTTGGAAATCCCAACTCCATGTTCTTTAAGTTACGAGGGTTGTCCCAAAAAGTCGTAGACAATGTTTATAATTTTTTAATCATGCAACCAATACTTACCAAATTTTACAAAGACATAATATAGTCAATGTTCTTTTAAATTGTGAATTTTTAAATACATATCTTTCATATTAATAATAAAAGGACGATTTATATGAAGGCTGATAAGGCCTGTCGGCGCACGGACAAAATTCGGAATAATTTACGCATATAACTATTACATTTGCTTTTCTTTAGTATTATATAATACATTGACCTCAAATTTAAATCACTGAAACCAGAATAAAAATCTTAATATTATGTCAAAACTTCATATAAATATCATTAGAAACAGACGATTGGTGTCATGATTTTCATAGTATCGTTGAAATTGAGTTTGATGAAAATAATGTCGTCAAACGCGTAGTCGGCACACGGATATGTAATAAATTTTGTTGGATATGGTTTATATACATTGGAGACGGGAAAAAAGAGTCCAGAAGTGACATTACACACCAGATTTTAATAAAGAAGCTATTATTAAATTTCACAATATTCAATGAGAGTTTTTCTTCTGTACCGAAACTAGTTAATTACGGCATGTAAGAAGTAAAGTACTGTTTGATAAACGCGGACGAATTAGAAAAATCTGGACCACGAATGACGTCAAACAATTTGTGTTGTCTGCTGCCTACAATGTAAGGTGATCTTTCTACTAAATTTCGAGTGAAATTTGAATCTGCTTTTAAAAAAAAACAAGTAAAAAAACAAACGGACAGTAGTGAATTTAAATATGTCCGTTAATCAAGAGTGGTATATCACTTAAAAAAACATTGAATGTTAATACCCCAGACAAAGAGATCATGACGTTTTAAGAGACGTAATTTACGCTTGCTTTCGTGCGCCGGTGTACACTTATATTCTTTCTTTATTTTTTCATAATTTTCTTATAAGATGTGATATCATCATGAAACTTGAAGTGCATGATCATAAAATGTTACTCTATGCTATGACAAGGAAAGAAATTAAATAAAGCAAAGAGAAACAAAACCGTTTTACCTGTCTACGACTTTTTGGGACAACCCTCGTATGTACCTGTTATGTCTCATATCCTTGGATATCTCAGAGTTTTTCTTGATCCCATTATTTTGTAGATAATAAAACTTTACTGAACATTTATTGTTTAGGATTTGACATTTTTTTCCTCACACCATTAGAAGATATGCTTTCAATTTGACTTTTTTCAAATACATGTAATATACTGAAAGGAAAAAGAAACGCATATAATACTTTTGAATTAAATTAAAACTATTATTTGAAAAATGTTTTCCATTATTGTTATCAAACATTTTAATTCATCTTTAATCCACAAGTTACCGAAATCTTATGTGACTTTGACTGATAATTCCTGAGTTATTGAAATTGATATGTCGATACCCCCCAAAATTAAAATAAAAATTCTCATCATCTCCCTTGCACATTGGTAAGAGCCCTGCTTTCTTGTTCATTGAGTTCACCAAAGCATTTATCTTTCTTATATGATTATTATTCAACCCTTCCGACAGTAGTCTTAATGGCTGAGAGTAGCTGTTTTATTCCAAAGCCAACAAATCTATCACCGGGGAAAATAAGTGTCAAACTTTCCGGCAACAATAAAACATAAAAATGCTAACGATGGAATAGCACTTTATTATAAACGTAGGTCGGTAGGGTGAATTCTGGAAGTCCAAAAATTACACCCGAACAGCAATCAAAAGTCTGAAATGGGGATTAAGGTGATACTTACAAATACAGTTAAACTTTGTTATCCCGAACTTTAAAATCTCAAGCATCATGGATATGTTCAGTGAAGTGAGTTAAAATTCCAAACAATATTTCTTTATGAATTTTGATATCAATATTTCAAATCATGGGAAACTATATTATAATAAATTTTTTATATGCAAGAACTTTATTTTCACATAATAACAAAATTAAAACAGTCTTCTTACAAAAATTTAATTGCCATGTATATTGTATATTTGTATTCTAAAAGGTTATATGGAACAAGAAAACAATAATTGTGAAAAGCTTGTCTCATATGTACATGTAAAGGGTAAATGACTTCTCGCCAAAATAAGGTGTCACTCAAATTTGCTATTTGACAGTATCTCAATATTTTTACCTGGTCCCATTAAGTTCAATACGATCAAGGTAAGGAGGTTTGACTGTACTAGTAGATTATTGTCTGGATGTCAAAACTGCTTTGATGTTTGGTTTATGTTGTGGTTTGTGTTTCAGGGTTGGGATTGATGCTTCTGCTGATTCCTGTTAATGCTGTCATTTCAATGAAACAAAGGAAATTACAGATTGACTTGATGAAGTTCAAAGACAAACGACTGAAACTCATGTCAGAGGTGTTGAATGGAATGAAGGTACATTGTATTTACTTCATGTCTTAAATTCAAACTTTGCTACTAATTATACTAAATCAAAGTCATAATTTTTAATTTTAAATTGGAAGGATCAAGAAAACAGCTTTACATTAAGATAATAATTTTCATGTAGCACAGTCACATATGCCTTCAGGAAAAAACATAAAAGTGTATTTCAAAATGTGATTCTGATATAAAATATTTCAGTTATACGACATTTGTCAAATAATTTGATGAATTGTCTGTAATACTTTTTAAAATTTGGTTACAGGTGTTAAAGTTGTATGCTTGGGAGCCATCTTTTCAAAAGAAAATTTCAGAGATCAGAGACAATGAAACAAGAATTTTAAAGAAGAATGCCATGTATAGTGCTTTCAGCTCTTTCTCCTTCACAACTGCTCCATTTCTGGTAAATGACAGACTGCTTAATGCAGGGGTTTAAATTTCCCCTAAACATTCACTCGTTCTAGGACAATTAAGCTTGAAAAATTCACTAGTCTTCGTCATTAATTAAATTAATTGCCTTGAGCATTTAGAACTATCTGAAAGGAATACTTGCAGAATTTTTAGGGTTTTTACAATAGATCATTAATGTTTCCATAAGTCTTGTGTACAAAGTGTAGTGCAGCGTAATTTAAAAAAAAAAAAAGCAAGTCACATACACAATTTGTTATACTATTCATTTGACCTGGATAACCTCTCTGACCTTTGCTGTATGTCATTCAGGTGACCTTGCTGACCTTTTTGGCATATGTGTTGACATCGGATACAGGTTACCTCAGTGCCCAGAAAGCCTTCACTTCGCTGTCTCTGTTCAACATTTTAAGATTTCCTATCAATCTGTTACCCATGATGATCTCCTATGTCATACAGGTAG
Organism: Saccostrea glomerata; assembly: GCA_003671525.1. Taxonomy (NCBI): domain Eukaryota; kingdom Metazoa; phylum Mollusca; class Bivalvia; order Ostreida; family Ostreidae; genus Saccostrea; species Saccostrea glomerata. The sequence goes on along the minus strand of PRKT01000038.1, from coordinate 1,471,736 downwards.
GCAAGGCTTTTGTTTTAATCTGATGAGAGATTTTATCAGGAACTTAAGTTTTTTTCCTGATTTTTAGATCTCCTATGTCATACAGGTAGGCAAGGTTCTTTTGTTTTTAAATCTGATGTGAGATTTAATCAGGCCTGGGGGCCATATTAAAACTTAGACGAGCTCACTTTGGACATCAGTCTCAGTTTTACCAAAGGAATATATAGCGGAAAAGTGAGACTGAGATCAAAAGAGAGCTTGTCTAAGTTCTGCAGTTTTCTAATAGAAAAAAATATGTTTTTATGTTTAGCTCATATGAGCTGAAAGCTCAAGTGAAATTTCTTAATCTTCCATTGTCTAGTGTCAGTCTGTCCGGCTGTTTAGTTGTTTGTATGTCTGTATGTCTTATATATGAAATCTTTGATGTGTTTTTTTCAGGCTAATGTCTCCATTGGAAGAATAGCAAAGTTTTTGAAAAATGATGATTTAGATCCAGATGCAGTACAACATGAGCCAAAATCAGGTACTGGTATTAGAAATTTAATTACATAGCACATACATGTATGTTCTTATAATATTAATTATACCCCCGCTCCGAAGGAGAGGGGGGTATAGTGTTTTACCCTTGTGTGTCTGTCCGTGTGTCTGTGTGTCCATCCAAAACAAATTTTCGTCACAGTTTTCTCAGCAACTACTCATCGTAGATGCTTGAAATTTTAACACAATCTTCTCTGAGGCATGCCATATGGTGGGATACATTTTTTTTTCAAATCAGATATCAACTTCCTGTTTGTCTGTGCATCTGTCCGTTTCATACATAAAATATTTTCGTCGCAGTTTTCTCTGCAACTACTCATCGTAGATGCTTGATATTTTAACACAATCTTCTCTGAGGCATGCCATATGGTGGGATACATTTTCGCTCAAATCCGATGTCAACTTCCTGTTTGTCTGTGCGTCTGTCTGTTTCATACATAACAAATTTTCGTCACAGTTTTCTCTGCAACTACTCTTTGTAGATGCTTGAAATTTTAATAATATCTTCTCTGAGGTATGCCATATCTTGGGATACATTTTTTTTTCAAATCAGATATCAACTTCTTGTTTGTCTGTGCGTCTGTCTGTTTCACACATAGCAAATTTTCGTCGCAGTTTTCTCATTAGATATTCATAGCGGATGCTTGAAATTTTGTTACACCCTTTGTTGAGGCATGCCATATGGTGGGATTAATTTTGATATGAATCTGATGTCAACTTCATATTTTTCTGTGCATCTGCCTGTAATTGAACTTGTGTATATATATTAACATGATAGTGCTTATTTACATCAGAGCGGGGGTATTACTAGTGAGCATTGGCTCACAGATTTCTTGTTATTTCTCCTTGGAATTCTGAAGATATGAGATTGATACATAATTTACTGTTTTGCAGATTCAGTGGTTTCTGTGGAGAATGGCACCTTTAGTTGGGATCCTGAATTACAGCCAGCCCTGAGAGAGTAAGGCAACATTAGAATTTTAATTAGAAAAAAGACCACAACAAAGGATTCAATTTCAACACGGAAAAATTCTTTGAGGGAAAAACATGTTTTGATTACCTGCACAAAACATACATGTTAGAATAAAGATAGTGAATATGTGTGATTACACAGTGTCTTCCATTACGTATGGTGGTGAATCCAGATTTATATAATTAACATTGCTGTAACTTATTGAAATTATATATAGCCTGTAAATTTGGGAATTTAACCTGTATTTCAGTATAGACATTAAGATCCCTGCTGGTAAGCTGGTGGCAGTGGTGGGACAGGTGGGATCGGGGAAGTCCTCACTCCTCTCAGCTCTACTGGGAGAAATGGAGAAAATCTCAGGCAGTGTCAATGTCTTTGTAAGTCTGTCTTATTTCAGTTGTAAGATAAAAAAAGATTTTAGCTGATAAGAAATTTTGTGAGTCAAAATTTAGTGCAGTGTTCCTCTTCCACCAATTAGTTCAATTTAATTGTAAATTATAAATTGGCACATTTGAGTCTTGTAACATCATGTATAAGTTTGAATTTTATATTGGCATGTGATTGATTTAGTGGACAAGAGGTGATTCAGAACATGCTAAAATAAGTGTGTTTCAAATAAAATAAATGCCAGTAGTTTATCCACATTTTAAATATGTTTTCTTCTTTGCTTTTCAGGGTAATGTAGCGTATGTTCCACAACAGGCCTGGATCCAGAATGCTACTGTCAAAGACAACATCCTGTTTGGTAAACCTATGGAGGACGGTAAATACAATGAAATACTGGATGCCTGTGCTCTCCGAACAGATCTAGAGATCCTGACCGGAGGAGACATGACAGAAATTGGAGAAAAGGTTTGTGTCGGGGTTAAGAAGTTACATATATGTGATTAAAGTAGGTATGTGGAAGCATCCTTGGGTAGTGTAGATTCTAAAGTTTTAAAATGAAAAATGGAAGGGGGTTGTTGGGCATGATAGGTATAGCAAGAGGGGGAATCTGTTAAAGATCTGCCTAACCCAAGTTACTCAGGTGAGCGATGTGGCCCATGGGCCTCTTGTTTTTATTGCTGCAAAGATTTGGTTTTCTATGTAGAATATCCTTTACATTTTTAAAAAGACAAATTTATGAATATCAAATCATGATTTTTTCTCTATCTTATTGTTATAAAGATTATAGATCTCATTGTATCACAATGTTTCAGACTTGGTTGGAACTGACATTTGATTAATTTATACATGTAAAGCTCTGAATATGCACAAAGCATTTACTTATGAATGGGTCCATCTTGCCTTCTATGAGATTAATCAACCTGATATATTTCTGTAGGCAGTCAGTAACAAACCCAATATTGAGTATATTGATTGTCCTTTAGGGTATAAACTTGAGTGGGGGACAGAAGCAGAGAGTGAGTTTGGCCCGAGCCGTCTACAATAACGCTGATATCTACATGCTTGACGACCCTCTGAGTGCTGTGGATTCTCATGTGGGGAAACACATCTTCCAGAAAGTAGTAGGAGACAAGGGACTGTTACGCAACAAGGTGATTATTTTTTGAAAGGTCTTATGTTATATAAATGGACAAGAATCTGCAAGCATAACATTAAGGCTAAGACAGTACTATTTTTCTAGATGCAATAGGTATGTCTTTATGGTGCACGTGATTCACTATTTATGATATTTTTAGTACATTTGTTTTAAGGAATTATTGTCTAGTTAGTTGGGTATGCCAGGGCATCAACAATAGTTTGAAATGTTGGATATTTGAATAATAGGCAAAGCCTGTTATGCATAAATTATCCCACATTTCCAACTGTTGTTGATGTCCCTGGGATACCAAACAAACTAGATATTTACAAGATATTTACATGTACATTTATATGTGATATGGAATTGTACCTGTAAATATAAATTAAAAACGCTATGTAATATTGATTTTGAATACAGAAGGCCTCCCATGTTAATTTCAATTGTCACCACTGACTTACATCAAACACAAAGACAGCTGCAGGATATTTACATACATATTAAGCTCTTAATTTTTCACTTTGCGAAATTTTTTCATTCAGGTGTAATTATAAAAAAATCTACTCACATAACTTTAAAGAGTTATTTCAGTTTTTCTCTAAAAAGAATTAATATTTCATCCTCTGATAGTACATAGACTGATTTGTAGCTCTTTTAGCTCACCTGAGCTGAACATCTGCATGAATCTTTCTGAGCATTCTGCCCATCAGTCTGTCTGTATGTTAACTTTTCACATTTTCATCTTCTTGAAAACCCCTGGGGCTAATTTAAGTCACATTTGCCAAAAAGCATTCCTCTCATTTCCTGGGTAAAGTGGGGATCAAGTATTTTTGTCATATACTGTAGATTACAATTTTTCAAGTGCTGTAGCTAATGAATACATGTAAATAAAAATCTTGGTTTTCTCATTTACTTATTACGATATTTTCATGGTTACAGACCAGAATTATGGTGACCCATGGAGTCCACTGGCTGCCTATGGTAGACTCCATTATTGTGTTGATTGATGGAAGAATCACAGAGATGGGCACCTACGATGAATTGCTGAGTCATGATGGGGCGTTCGCCCAGTTTCTGAAGACTTACCTGACACAGGAAAATGAGGATGAGGAAGATGATGAAGAAAGTAAATATACATAGTTAACTAGCATTGGAGTAAATATTGTTTAAAGGCAGCTGAATGTTTCAAAGAAAGAAAAAAATAAAACAAATTCGGGGAAGATGGGGGAGGGAGAAGGGGTCAAGGCCACAATGGATGAGCAAAAGTTTACACAGGAATACACAGAACTGATCTTTTTCTCAAGAACAACAAAGCTCTATTTACAAGGAAGCAGATTTAATTTTTATGAAACTATTACTATGAGCAGTCGAAGTTTACATAGGAATACAAGGGTAAAAATCATCCTCTCAAGAACAACAAAGCTCTTATAACTCATATTGATATGGAAGCATAACTTTAAGTGGTGAACATTGAATGTTTTTCATTTCAAGACCCGAACAAGTTCGGGGAGGGGCATGAATGGAAAGCACATTTGATGAAAATTTTACAAATGTGTATGTAGGAAAAAAATGTTTTGGTGGTTCTGTAATGACATGAGGGATACTTATCATTTCAATACTTTTACCTTCACCAGTTGAACAGATGAAAAGTAAAATTCTACAGAGAGTTGAGTCTGTTACCTCGGACACAGGGGCTACATCAGGGGATGATGGAAAGGTCAGAAAAAGGTATGGAATCGGTATAGTTCTATATATTTATCATTCAACATACATTGACATTATTATACTTTAAGTATGAGATTTTATTTCTATGTAGAGATGTTCAATGTACTATATTCAAATGAAAACAGTTCCCAAAAATAATATTCTTTTCAAACGTTGGGCATATAATTCATGCATTTACTGCTTTTTAAGGAAAGACAAAAGTGAGAAACCTCCAATGGCAAGATCTATCTCAACAATTGATGGTTCTGAATTGAAAGATAGGAAAGATTCAAAGACCAAAGAAGATGCTCCTAAACTGAAAGAAAAGGATAAGCTTATACAGGAGGAAAAGACAGAAAAAGGCCAAGTAAGTAATCTCTACTGAAAAGACACAAAAAGGCCAAGTAAGTAATATCTACTGAAAAGACAGAAAAAGGCCAAGTAATTAATCTCTACTGAAAAGACAGAAAAGGGCCAAGTAAGTAATCTCCACTGAAAAGACACAAAAAGGCCAAGTAAGTAATCTCTACTGAAAAGACAGAAAAAGGCCAAGTAAGTAATCTCCACTGAAAGGCACAAAAAGGCCAAGTAAGTAATCTCCACTGAAAATACAGAAAAAGGCCAAGTAAGTAATCTCCACTGAAAAAACAGAAAAAGGCCAAGTAAGTAATCTCCACTGAAAAGACAGAAAAAAGGCCAAGTAATTAATCTCCACTGAAAAGACAGAAAAAGGCCAAGTAAGTAATCTCCACTGAAAAGACAGAAAAAGGCCAAGTAAGTAATCTCCACTGAAAAAACAGAAAAAGGCCAAGTAAGTAATCTCCACTGAAAAGACAGATAGAAAGGCCAAGTAATTAATCTCCACTGAAAAGACAGAAAAAGGCCAAGTAAGTACTCTCTACTGAAAAGACAGAAAAAGGCCAAGTAAGTAATCTCTACTGCAAAAAAACACATCAAATAGCTTTTACTAGAAAATGCATAGTAATTACATCCACCATAAATGGTACTGTATTAAAGATACCTTCAATGAAAATATGCACAATAAAAAACTTCCAATGAAAAATCCCCAGGGTGATATGAAAATCACTTCCATTCAAAAATACATGTATTACAGTATCTCCATTAGAAAGCAGATCTGACAATGTCTGCTATCTTGTTAGAATGCCCTGATTTGTCTTTTTTTGGCATTGCTTTATCTGCTAAAAGCATAAGGTTTGCATAACTGACTCATTTTATGTTGAAAGTCAATAAATAAATACCTAAATGTAGATATATGCACATGTGAATACATGTTCAATGTTTGGGTTATTTTAATTTTTTAGGTGAAATGGAAGGTATTCATGATGTACTTCCGAGCTTTAGGACTTTCTGCCTCTGTGGTTATCCTGATCATCTTTGTTATCTACCAGAGTGCCAGTGTGGGAGCTAATATCTGGCTCTCGATCTGGACCACGGACAAACAGCTGGCTAACCTTAGTCAGGCTAACACCACAGAATACCAGGACAAAAATTACATGTATCTCGGGGGCTACGCAGCTTTTGGTGTGGTTCAAGGTAATACAGTCTACATATAGGCAAAGGAAACATTTTAGATTTTGCTGCAGCTTTTGCGTTATGTAATGAGAGAACAAAATTGTGAACATGAACATGTTAATAGTTCTTTTGAAATGACGAAAAAAAGGAGAGAAAGCAATATTTCAGCTAAAAAAAAAAGGAACATCAAACAGCAAGTCTTTATTATTTATTTGCTCCCGCAAACCAGTGGCTTGTGAGCACTATGAGGATTGGACTTAGTTTAATTAAGCATATTAAATTTTATCAATTTTTGAGTCATATTTTCGAACTGCAGTTCTTTTATTTCCTTACTGTTTAGGACTGTTGGTGATGATCTACACTCTCCTGGCAACATACAAAATGGTGGATGCCTCTCGGAAACTTCACAATGCCATGTTAGAAAATGTCATGAAAGCGCCGATGAGTTTCTTCGACACCACCCCCATTGGTCGTATAGTGAACAGATTCTCGCGGGATGTGGAGACTACAGATTCCACCCTTCCCATGGTTCTGAGGATGTGGATGAACAGCTTTTTCACCACCCTCAGTACTTTCGTTGTGATTAGTTACAGTACACCGCTGTTTATGACCATAATTATTCCTGTGCTGATTTTATATGTATTGGTGCAGGTAAGATGGTACTAGATAATTTTTGTAACTTATGTAGAATTCTATGTATGTTACTTGAAATTTTGAATTATAGGCTTTGAGAAGACTCCACTTTTTTGGAGTGGAGAAATTTGAAAACTGCTTTATGTATATAATAAATTTTAAATTCTCCTTCACAAAATTCCACATAAAATCATTCAATAATTGAAAAAAATATTGCTAAGAAAATGTTTTTGTTTCAACTAAAGCAAAAGCAAAGTGGTAGTATACAATCCAAAGTATTATTGTTAGTCTTAATTTTGAAGCATGTTTGGGAACTTTTCACTCTGTCAACCTTTCACACATGATAAGAAATGTAATGTTTATTACACAGAGATTTTATGTGCCAACTTCAAGACAACTCCAAAGAATTGAATCCACTACCAGGTCACCAATATTCAATCATTTTGGGGAGTCTATAAGTGGAGCCTCCTCTATCAGAGCCTACCATGAAGAGGACAGATTTATTAATGAGTCTCTTTCAAGAGTGGATAAAAACATATTGTATACCTTTGCCAGGACAACATCAAACAGGTAAATTTACCCAAGTCATTGAAATCAAAAGACATTGATATTGTGAAAGTATCTGTATACGAGATACTGTAAATGTTATATTTCTCGTGTACGATATTTGGCAGAAATTGAATTTTAAACAAGTTAGCGTAGATTTGATTTGCACATTTCTAAATGTTCTCATTTATACCGTATAAGAAAATTTTTTAGCGAGGATATAATTGTGGCTTTTTCAGCGAGGGTGCCAAGCTCGCTAAAATTGAATATCGCTTAAAATTAATTGCGCCTTATTTGTAAAAGCTTCTTTAGTGAATTTTATAACATCGCTAAAATTACATCTTGCTAAAGATAAAATACCAGTTTTTAAGGACAAATCGCTAAATTCACGTCTCACTAAAATTTACACTTATTCACTATATAAATGTGCTAAGCATTTAGCTTTGTACTTTAATTAGCGCAAGTTTCCTTCCGTCAAAAGTGCTAAAAAGAGTAATATGTTTACAGTAATACTATATTCCGCATATGAATTTAATATATAATTAATGTCAAATTCATATATAAATAAATTATTTGTCAAAATTTATATTTATGAATTTTAGATATTGATAGTAAATTTGAAAAAAGTTGACTTTTTATATGATATAGATGGCTTGGTTGGAGACTGGAGTTTGCTGGTAATCTTATTGTGTTTGCGGCAGCCATATTTGCTGTTGTCACTCCAAATCTGAGTGGAGGTTTAGTGGGTCTCTCTGTATCATATGCTCTGCAGGTATAGTGTTACGGCTTATAGATAAACAATCAATAAGATTGTAATCAGGAAGGAATTTTTGATATTGTTAAGCTTCATCACCCTTCTGATTGATATCAAAAAAATTTTCTTAAGGATTGGTTTTTCAAAATAAAGTTCATTAATATAATCAAAATGCAAACAATTTCAGGATACATTGTGGAATAAAATTTATAAAAAACGACCTTCAATTTGACAATTTTTAAAGGCATTATTGAATTTTTCTCCAGAAAGAGTTACTTCTCTTAATATCAGAGAGTCTGAAAAACTTAATCATAAAATTTGTTAATCCAGAATTGAAAACATATTATTCCCTTTCACCTTTAATGTGAAACTAATATTTGTCTGTAAAAGGGAAAATTTGAAGACAAAAATCTGTTAAAAAATGAATTGTATTTTGTAGGTGACAAGTGTCCTCAACATGTTAGTCCGACAGACAGCTGATCTAGAAACAAATGTGGTCTCTGTGGAAAGACTAAAGGAGTACTCAGAAGTAGACACAGAGGTTTGTATTACTGCTCTCTCATACTTATATATCAATTTACATTTTAAAAAGTGAAGGTATTTTAAAAAATTAAATTTTATTTATTTTGATTTTTAATTACATGTAACATCTGTACATTTATTATACACGTATTTAGTTTTTTAATGTATATCAATTCATGATGATGGTAAGTGGTAGTGCTGTAATATCAATAAATTCTTATGTCTTGCATATATTGACAGCGGTTTAAAGGAAAACTTTAACTATGTGTTCATGTATGTGTGACAAACTAAGAGATTTCATTTGACACTACAGGCTGATTGGATTCGTCCCTTCAGAAGACCTCCCCACGATTGGCCCGGTATGGGCGGAGTTATCTTCCATGATTATAAGACCAGATACAGGGAAGGGTTGGACCTTGTCCTGAGGGGAATATCCTTCCAAGTGCTGGGTGGCCAAAAGGTGAGATATTTGACCTATCAAATACAATTAAATCTGTATATAATACATGTATTTGTTTCTAGAGTTATTAAAATGCAGCATGAAATAAATTATATAATTACATACAGTGAAATACTTGGATATGTTACCATCTTTTTTATCGATCTATATTGGTTATTCTGAGCTTTGAAGCTGTGTATTTATAGGTTGGCATAGTGGGTAGGACAGGGGCAGGTAAATCCTCTCTGACTGTTGCCCTGTTCCGCTTGATTGAATCTGCTGGAGGTCAAATTGTGATAGACGGTCAGAGAATTTCTGACATGGGTCTTCATGATCTCAGGAGCAAACTCACCATTCTACCTCAGGTAAAACATTCAAGCTAGTTCTTTATTTCTTGAAATTTGACTTTCTTTCTGATGATTTTAAGTGGAAATAAGATGTTGTGACCCCCAAAAGGAAAAGTGAATATTTTTGCACATTTTTAGTTGAAAACTTGTATTTTTCCCTGTTTGGATACAATAAAATACACACACACACACACACAAGTGCATTGCTAAATCCTCTCCAACTGCATTGCGAGGGGATACTAAGACTGTTATATACTTTACCAGACAATTGTAAATGATAGCAATTTATAAATAAGTAAGAGTAATAGATTCTACAATCATTCTTGAAAAAATTGATTTCTAAATATTAAATTATATGAAATTTTTTACAGGATCCAGTATTATTTTCGGGGACCTTGCGTATGAACATTGATCCCTTTGATGTGTACACAGACAGACAGATCTGGGATGCCCTGGAGCACTCCCATCTGAAGGCGTACGTAGATGGACTCCCCGAGGGACTGCAGCACGAGTGTGGGGAAGGAGGGCAGAACTTAAGGTCAGTCTGTAGGAAAAATATAGAGAAAATACAAAAAACAAATTCTAATAAAAAATTTGTCTTAATTCTTCACAGTGAAAAAATTGAGAATGAGGTGAATATGAGGCAAATATTTGATGTTAAAAGCAAGGAATTGAGATGGATTATTTCTAACTGCCATTATAAGAATCCCAAACTTTTTTGTGTATCATATTACCTGTTTGTTATTGTTGATGTACATGTACAATGTATATGTAGTATTTAGGCATAAGCATGTATTTTGCATCATGTATGAATTTATTTTCCCTGACATTATGCATGAATTTTCTGTTGCAGTGTTGGCCAAAGACAGCTTGTATGCCTAGCCAGAACCTTACTGAGGAAAACCAAAATTCTGATCCTTGATGAAGCCACAGCAGCAGTTGACATGGAAACCGATGACCTCATCCAGAAAACCATCAGGACAGAGTTCAAGGACAGCACTGTGTTGACTATCGCCCACCGACTCAACACTATCATGGACTACGACAAGTATGTATACACAGTATTTCCAATTTAGGGTTATACTGTAGATCGCTTTTCATTCGTGAGAAATTTATTTTCATGTAATTACGTGAGACAGTGTGCTCAAGAAAATCATTTTTACAATTTTTTGGTTTGGCTGAATTGTGTGGGACATTACTTTGAAACAGAGAAGCCTGATATAATTTGTATAACTTGAGACATAAAAGCTGACTTTTGTCCATTGAGTAGTATGTCTGAAAAAAGCTGCTGCAAGGTAATTAGGTGACTATCAACACACATGGGTCCTTTGTTTTAAGTAAACATTATTGGATAGGATTACTAGTACATGTATTTGTATAGCTAAAACAGACTCAAAAGATATATGCAGAAGAAATAAACATTCAAAAGAAAACATGAAGTAATTTTATAGATATAAAATACATATACAGTGTACATACATGAGAGATTTATTTTTTCTTCACAGGGTTCTAGTTTTGGACCAGGGTCTGGTCAAGGAGTATGACAGTCCAGAAAATCTCCTGAAAAACAAATCCACTGTTTTCTATGGAATGGCCAAGGATGCCAACCTAGTGTAATTGCAATCAAATACTGTTCACCTGACAAACTCTTGTACACCACACCAGTGCTACCAGTGTACCTTTAATCATGGTTTAGCAATTAAAGAGTAAATTGACCATTGTTCGCCCGTTTATAAAAGACCAAAACCAGGATCCATTGTTTTTTTGTTTGTTTAACAGCATAGTGGGTTTAATGTTAATTTTTGTGTGTTTCTTCCTTTGTTTTGTTTTGTTTTTTAATCTTTTTTTTAAAAATCTAGTGAGTTTTTAGAAATGACAAAATAAATCATTTACCAGTCATGTAATTATGTTCTAGAGTTAGGCAGTTTGATACCAATATAATCATATTAGATGAGGTTTTAATATATTCTTTATATTTTAGACAAAAATCTGAATGCATTTCAATGGGTGTGTGTGTGTGATTTTGAAGCAAATTGTAGAAAAATAATATTTTGAACTAATTGAAGTTAGTATGTATTTGGAAATGGTAGTAATTTTGTTCTCAAATATAATTTTTTGTAATGTTTTGATAATATTCAATTATATAGATCTTAGGTTGTGTTAAAAATTGTAATTAAGAATAGATTTATTTTTTATTGTGTCCAAAATGTTAGATTTAAGGAAAAACAGCAATGGGATGGTTTTCATACACAGGAAAATTTGAGAGGCACACAGCATTCCAAACTGAAAACTAGGTCAAGTGTATACATGCATTTCAATCAGTCATTGTTTTACACAGATATTTAAATAGAAATTATTTTGAGATTTAAGAAGGCACTCCAAAGTCTTCTCTAAATTTCTTAATCTTAAGAATTGTAACAATAAGTTATTTAGATAAGTAGAAACTTATGTCTGAACAGGAAATTATTGCTGCTATAAATATATATTTTTTTTCAAAATTAAGTGATTTTTAGAGAAGTTCTTTCTTAAAAGTACTCTTAAACTAAAGTATGGTTCTACAAGAAAAAATTCAAAGTAAACCACCACAGGATTCATGAATTCATTATTTATACACTTGAAAGCAAATTATTTTTAGGCATATCCATAGGGTAGATACATGTATCAGCATATTAGGCCATCTGTCTCAAAGTATGAGCTGTATCTTGTGCTGAAAAGGAAAAAAGAAGAACCATTGTAATTAACCTAATTATAATGCTTAGATTTTGATCAAAGTAAAGATGTGTTGCTTAGATATTGATCACAGTATGCATCAAAGATGTGAATTCCTGGCATTGGTCATAGCTCTAACAGTGCAGAGATTATATTTGAAATACCGGTAAATGTTACTGAACAAAAAGATTTGTTTAGACCAATGATAAGAAATATTTGGTTAAGATTATTGGGGCTCTGAGGTGTCAAATTATGTGCTAATTAAAGCCAAATATTATTTTCTCCAATGCTCAGATTTACCTTCTCGCACAATGTAAAATTTTTGGTCACAGCTTGAATGTTTAAAAGCATTAAGTGCTGACTGGACCCACACATCTGAAAGCAGGAATGTATAAGTTCAGATTTGATTCATGAAGTGCATATGATGAAAGTATTTTGACCTTGAACCAGTTTCAGTCAGCCAAGGTCAAGAAAAAAAGAGACTGACAATGTTGATTTCTTATTAATTAAGTGTGACATATATGTATGTATATTATTTTAACCTATACATGCCTAGTATTTTCTTTGTTGCATGGGGTTGGATGGGGGTTGAACCCAAAAGTAGAACTAAGTCATATAATCAAGATGCAATATCCTATAGCAGATTGTCCAAGTTACCCTCTGCATTGGTTACTTTAAGAGCAACAGGGTAAAAATATTCATAGTTTCTGTTAGCAATCTTATATTCATGATATAAAACAATTAGAGTATAGATCAAGATATGAAATATTTTCCCTTACATGTAATTACATCTAATTTTTGTACCTTTTACATTAGAATACTATTTGATCCTTTTTCTTATTTTTACAACAAACAAAAATCTACAAATATGCATTCAATTTCTCTCTTGTGCCATCAAAGGACCTTTCTGTGTTTTGTTTTCAAATTTTATCTATTTAGGGCTAGTGTTTTTTTTCCATTCCTGTTTAGGTGTTGTGTATACAATGTATTATGTAGAGATGTCTATTTTTATAACCTACATGGGTGTATTATATTTGTATAACATTATGTTATGATTTGAAAAAAAATCATAATGCTTTTGAGTATAAGCTTGAATATTTCTTTTTGATATTGTACATGTATATATACTATAGAGACGCTTGTATTCTTACAAGTATTTGATATTTATTTACCAACAAAATTAAATTAAATAGTAAATAAGGATTGAATACTTAATAAAGCTGTAGAAAATTTTCAGAGCTGTAATTTTATTTAGTCTGACACTTAGAAAGTATGGAGGGGAAATATTATAGGCATCTACTTTCTTTAAACTATTGAAACCTGAGCAGTTAAGCTTCTTTTAATCAGAGAATTTTGGCTTTTAATCTTATTTGTAATTTGTATGCAAATTTATCTTTTGCAGTTCACTCTTTAAAGGTTTGAAAAAACACTAAATTAATTTAAAAATATTTAGAAATTGAAAGTTAATTTTGAAAAAGTGATATGCATCTGTAAACCCCCCCCCCCCAATAAAAAACAAACAAAAATAAAAAGATATGAGAACCACCCTTAAGGGTAAGTGTTATGGTTTTATATTTGTCTTTGACAATAATGCTACAGATCCTGTTTTCCAACCAAAAAAAAAAAATCCAAAAACGAGTTTATTTGTCTGTAGACACGACAATGTCAGCAAATCGAACACACCTGGTAAATCTAAGCACTTAAAAATCACGTTTTCCTGAGTCAAATTTTCATGGTTGAAAAGAAAAAATAATTGTTCGTATGGACCTGAATTGATGGATGAAGTATTATGTGTTGAATTGAATTGATGAATTTTACATTATATGATGAACACTTATAAATTTATGGGTCTTTTCAAACCTCGGGGAAAAAAAAGAACACGAAAAATAACTCACGAGGATTAGAAATTTTAATATGCCAAGTATTCTCTGTCATGGGATTAAATCGGTAACGAGTATGGTTTTTGAAAGGGGGACAGCCAGAGAAAACAATGTTAACTTATCTGAAGAAAAAGTCGGAAAATCCACTGAGCTCATTTTCCTGGGTTAAAAAATTATTATTTCGCGTTATAACGCGACACTTTGGCGAATAAGCGCGTAACTTTCGCGTAATAACGCGCAGTTTTCGCTAATAGCGCGTTTGCGATTTAACGCGAAAGTTTTGCGTCATAACTCTAAAGTTATGCGTTTATTCGCCAAAGTTTGGCGTTATATCGCGAAATAATATGTATATAGTAATGATACTCAGGAACCGACGAATCTTTGATCTTCACTGAAGGATAAGAAACATGAAAGCGGACGGAATACTTTTATGAATTTAAAAGTTACATTTCCTCTGATGTAAAGGAAAAATAATGCGAGAATGGGATAGATTAGTCATCAGAATTTTGCATATTATTTCAAATCGTACTAATTGATATAATGAATATTCCCGTAAAGATTATCTTCTTTTTCACATATTAAGTGAGTCTGTAGACTACAGTGGCTCCTAAAGTACATGATATATTTTTTTTTTTAATTTTAAAAGTTTTGGGAACGAAATAAAATTCGTTGCCACGAAATAAGTTAAGATATATAATGCAACTTTTAGCTTCTGTTTTTCTGAGAACGATTATATTTTGATGTTGGGGAAGCAAGATAACAACATACGTAGAACATGTTTCTATATACCAGCCACCCTATAGTAGACAGGAAACTATCCACTAGCACTTTTTGCAAACAATTTTTTATCATTAAAGTTCGCTATAATTGTACAACTAGTAAATTAAAAGAATCTATCATTTTGGACTAAAATTATACACTTTAAGAAACATGGCTTTAAAATGAGGGAACAAAATTAGTGAATAAGCAATTAATGTTTAACCATGAACTGTAAAACAATGATTTTCCCCTCATCAATCTGTGGAAAGTGTGTTTATGATGTTATACATGTGCGTCATATGTAAACATCATGAATATGCAATTTGGTATACATGGTTGAACAGTAAATTCAAACAGGTTGACTTTAAACAGCAAACATATGGGATCAGGAAGCCAGTTAAAATTTAGTAGTTTACAAACAAGGCACTGAATTACATGTAATGTCTGTTGGTAATTTTTCTCTGTTTTCTCCAAAAAAATCAAAGAGTCCATTGAAAAAAATCATAACATTTAGATTATACCATATATACCAAATTATTACCTACTAGTTATATTTTGTTTCTTTGAAAAGAAATAAATTTCAATTGATGGATAGACCTTATTGAAAAGGGTTTATATAGAAATAGAAAAAGATGACGTCGAAACACTCGGAACTACTCGGATGTCTCGCGCATTCGACAATAAAGGATGGAGCGTAGCGGAGTCAGCCGAGGATTGCCGATTGACGTCGAAAAGACGAATAACGTCTAATCTCTCACCAGAGTGCGTATTACTCTTCGCTACAATACAAAAGATTGGAGCAGCGACTAACAATACAATTATTTGTTATACCTTTGATAAACTATTTAAGACTGTGTCCTATATAATTCCATAATAAAAATTGTAACATTTCCAATGTTTTACTGAGCAGGCATAAAAAATCGAAAAATAAGATGTTGAACCAGTCGATGAAATGTTGCACCGCTTACGTCATAGGGTGGGCGGGGTCATCTATATTTTATATAGCATTCGTTGAAGTTCGACAGAACTGCAGTGATATGTTAAAATTAAAAGGTATAACAAAACATATACAAGTGTGTATGTATTAACTAGCTAGGTACTCGACGGGCAAAATGTGTGTTGTCGACCCATCAAGTCAAACCTATTGTAATACCTTTGAAATTTGTTCCTATACAAATCTTTACGAAAAAAGTCTAACATTTCTTATGTTTTACTGAGCGGGCATAAAAAAACGATGTTTTACAGCTGAGTGAGATGTTAGACCTGCTGATGAGATGTTGGACCGCTTGCGTCACACAATAGGCGGAGCTTAATCTCCTATACATACGTTGGTGTTTAACAGTGACAGACCTGAGGTTTACACCACGGAAGACACGACAAGATGCATGCATGTAAAAAAATGAAATAAAAGGTACAACAAAACATTTATTGACTGTGTTCTTTGGCAAAATATTTTTTGTTGACCCTCGAACCAAACGGTCTGCCTTCGGCCTAAGGGCTTTTGAACAGCAACGAATGCAAATGAGATTAAGCTCTGCCCATTGTGTGACGTAAGCGGTCAAATATTTCATCGACAGGTCCAACATCTCAAATAGCGGTCAATCATCGATATGCATTCAATCATCGATATTTTTTATGCCCACTCAGTAAAACATTAGAAACAAAAATCAGTTCAGTATTGGGAAGTTTGTATGAGGTATGCTTCCTTGTCAATATAAAATCTTAAAGCTTTGCTGATCTTGAGCAGATTTTTAATTTTTTTCCCCATATATATTCCTATATGCAACACTTTGATCCCTGATTGTGGCCCACCCTTCCCCCAGGGGTGACGATTTGAAGGAACTTAATATATGATGATGTTTCCATATCCATAGACATGCCTTTGCTAATCTTGAGAAGAACTAACTTGATTCCCCTTCAACCGATACTGCTTTGTTACAAGTTTGGTTGAAATTGGCTCAGTGGTTCTAGAGATTTTGACAATGTGAAAAGTTCACCGATAGACAGCTAGACAGGCGAACTAAAGACAAATTGTGATCAGAAAACCTCAGTTGAGCTTTCAGCTCAGGCGAGCTTAGAACGTCATGGAAGGTTCAAGTATTGTTGATCATTGAAAAGCTCTAGCTTTAAAGATATTTGTTTAAAATGTAGATAATAGCAATTACTGAAAAAACTTATTTATGCCATTGAAAATGTGCTAACAAACTATATTTCAAGTAATAGAACTTCCTTTTTTAAGTGGTTACGTTGTTAAGGAGATGGGGGGGGGGGGTCATTATGTTGTTTTCGACATTACAATACTGTTTAGTGTGCTCTGTTGTAACGTTGGTTCTAATTTCAAATAAAATGAGCTCCATTAAATGAAATAGAATGAAATTTCGCACATCAACAAAATAAAGATTTTTACATATTGATGTGCAATTCTTTAATTTCTTGATTACATGTATAATAAAACAAAGATTGACCGCGACATTTCCAAACGGCTCTCATATTTAAGATTAAAAATCCAAAGTTGTACTTCCCTATTCTAAATTAGTGAAAGACAGTGGTTTAAAAACTTAGATCTATGGAAAATACTGTTTCAGAAACCAAAAATCTCCCAAACAAAGGCAACACTTTGAGATGCCATCAACATCCACGCACTGAAAGCTGCTATATCCGGGCACTGCAAGGTTTCGGAAATGTGTATAATCTTAAATAAAATTCAGAGCACCTGAGAAGGAAGTTAACTCTGGACTTTTTATTGTCTCTGTGGTTTCATCTGGTTCCACGACGCAGTACTAGGCTACTGAACAGATTTTTTTTTATTATTATTTATGTAATATCTATTATGTGACTATTTCGATATGAGAACTTCGTACTTTTATTGAATAGAAGAGTACATTAAAATAAAAATAAACAAATTCGACACATTGTAAATACATGTATTGCAATACTGGGGGTTAAGGAAAATATTTCCCCCCTTTTTTTTAAATGGGGGGGGGGGGGGGGGGGGGGGGTCGGATGGTGTAATACCCCTCTCTCACCATTCTTAAGCTTTGTCAAGTAATTTTTGGTCAGCAATGTTCAATATTTTCCATCTTATTTTAAAAGCCAATTTGTTTATTCAAATATGTTTTAATGAAATCGTTAAAGACAAATAGAAGATGTTTTACGATTATCAGATCGTAACAAATTCTGTCATTTTATTAGTTATTAAGGAAAGTGTATAAAATGAATATTGAAATAAGTTACAATAGTATTAAATTTTGAGATTTATTCATAAAACATTTGTAATAATTTGAAGAAAAAAAATGAATCAGTTAATTTTTTTAAAATTTTCTTTTATTCGAGTAAAGAACCCCGGCAATAATACAGAGAGGTTACATTTTAAAGAATTTTCTGTGCCATAGGGGGAATAAAAACGTTTCATTAATTTTTTTTGGTCTATTTTTACTTAGAAGAACCCGTGATGATTTTTTTTTAAATAAATAAAATCAAATAAGAACTGTTTTCCCTCCTAAATAAGCAAACTCAGTTTAAGTCATATTTCAATATTTTTCTTTATAGAATAGAAAATTGAATTCAATATAATTAATTAATATATTTTTGTATGAGTTCATTCAAAAAAATAATCATACATCTTTTTTTATTAAAGTAAAATAAAAATACTTCAAATAAGTAAGAAGCTGCAATATTTTACTAATTATTTCTTTTCTAATATTTCTTTTTCTATCTGAAAAAAAAAACAAGATTAAGATAACATATACCCCCTGTTCGGAAATAACTCAATAATCCATAAAAAATATATAGAAAAATCAACAAAAAATCAGAAAAAATAGCACATCTAAAAGATATGGCATCTTAATTCTTGGACAGACGGATTAATGAATAAATTTATTTTCTCCCACAACAGGAAAAAAGTAATTTTGACAAATAAAAACACTCGATCCGATAGGTGCTACCTGATAGGGATCGGAAAGCTCTTAATTGTGTGTTAAGTGCCGATTATCAATTAGGCGCGCCATTCATGCCCAATAATAGATATGATTGGTATTTTTTACTCCTCCCTACGTGTCTCGATAATCTGCTATTGTTGGCTTTGAATTGTTTGTTTTTTCATCTCGCAATCGGCCCGTCCGAATTGCAATTGGGACGTCTCCGACTTGTGTTTTATCCGTAATCTAGACAGATCAGTATATACTTCCATATTTATCTCTTTATGGGATCATGTAAAATATGTAATGCTTCTGAATGGCCCGTTAGGGTGTCGCAGAAATGGCGAAAGCTGATTGGCTAAAAGTTCAGTTCTACTACTTTTTTGAATAGGTGACCAATGTGACGTCATAGAGGATTTCAATAGAAAAGCAATGAATATTCATGTTTGAAATGTAAAAACATTCAAAATTTTCAAAATGGCCGACTATTTCTTATCCAAAAACATGTGTATAAAGATTTTTGATTCTATAATTACCCTAGAATCAGAATAAGGCAACAATTAAAAAGTTTGCGTGGCTTCAGAAATTTTGAACCGTTCTTTTGCAAAAAATGAATATGCTGCAAAAGACACTAAAAGACATCAATTATTAACATTTCGACAGTTTTTATGCACGGGAATGGACAATTATGATCCAATACTAAATTTGTGTCCACTTTTTCTCGGATTTGTAAACTTGTTAACGCTTGTGAGGACTTCGATCTTTATGTGTTACAATTTAATCAGAAAAAATCAATGGTTTAGACGGAGATAACTAAAATGTGCGAATAATCTCGTCATAATGCAGAATCTAACTAATTCTGTCAATTTATTCGCCATCAGACATCACCAAATCACCATTTCTTTTTGGTAAGTTGTATATTATAAATTATTGCTAAAGTCTATTTTTTTAGATAAAGGTAATGTATAATTTTTCCATCCAACTTAAAGCAAAAATGACTGAAAACAAATTTGCATTGAGTATTTAAGAGGAGAGAAAATATTTATTTGATATATAAATTGCATCTTTTTATTTTCAATCTAAAGCAACATTGCATTTAAAATATATCAACAAAGCATGAATTTTTTTGCATAATATTTTTTAATAAAATTTGTTTTATTTTTAAATTTGAATAGCAAAACATATTCAGAATATTTATCGGATAAACATCTCCTATTACAAGTTAACTGAAAAATAAATAATTTGTTTGATTATTTTCTTACAAGAAATTATTTTTTATATCAGGGTAGGTATTTTATTTTTTTTTAATGAATA
Organism: Saccostrea glomerata; assembly: GCA_003671525.1. Lineage (NCBI taxonomy): Eukaryota > Metazoa > Mollusca > Bivalvia > Ostreida > Ostreidae > Saccostrea > Saccostrea glomerata. Next base: position 1,451,668 of record PRKT01000038.1, on the reverse strand, counting down.
GAAAAAAAGAAGAAGCAAAAATATATATACATAGTTGCAGTAAAAACATCCATCCATTTGCAAATAATGTATTTCGAAGCATTTCTAGAAACACACTATTAAAGAAATAAATATCTGAACGAAAAGAAGAATTAAAATAGATAAAAATAAATTGTTTTAAAAATAATTAATTTTACAATTTCTATGAGAACATATGTGAAACTACGTTATGTGTTTTTTTTTTATTTCATGACGCGAAGAAAATCTTATGACTTTCAAATCATTTTTTTTATTTATATGATTGATTGAAACACATTTCAAAATTACGGATAAATTCAAGCAGTCATTTCTTCATTTTAGGAAGCTTTCTCCCACTTCAGACCAATTTCTATTAATTTTCTTCAATTTTCTAGCAGTTCACTAAATGTTGAAACATTAGTTCGTCAAATGGGAGACATTTTGGACAGAATTCCCCCTATTTTTGCGGCTTTTAACTTATTACAAAAATCTTGAAAGCCTATAATTTGGACGCATCCTGCCCCCGTCCGTAAAATGAAGATGTATCACACTTCGTTTCCGAAAGAACATGCAAAATTATTAGTTAAATCATCACATGTCTTCTAAATTAACCGTCTATTATAGCGCTTCGTGAGACCGAGGCCGAGAATTTACGTCGGCGAGGCTCTTAAATAAAGGAGGAAATGGTGCGAAATTAACTAATTTAATACAAATTTCAGAGATGCATGTTATTGTTATATGACTTCATTGCGGTCGTCATTTTTCTCCAATTAACACGTGTAAACCAATACTCTGGGGTGATGCTCCCGGCACGCGATGCACAGCGCCTGCCTATGAAGAATCCGCTCTTTCGAAGCTCTTTAGATGCTCGAACAGTTTTCACACTAATCTGGAAAAAAAACGCTTTTTTGAATTCAAAAAATTTTAAAAATTAAAATTTACAGTGTATATAATTCTTTGTTTCAATGGGTTTGAAAAATTATTTTTTGTCGTATCAAGATTTTTACCCAAAGTGATTTGAATAAAAACATTCCTAAATTCTGGTAAATTGTTCCATGTTCCACTTTCTGTGTCTTTCACCCGCATGTTGTGTTTTGCATGATATTTTCAAAAAAAAAAAAAAAAAAAAATTAAGGAAAATGAATGAATAAATAAATACTACCATCAAATAAATAAAGTTTTATGGTTTCCAGAAAAAATACCCCCCCCCCCTTTTCAATATTGCTGAAAAGGGCAAAATAGTGATATACGAATGATATACGTAAACAACAGTTTATTATTCACATGACATGCAAAAATTTAAAGCAGATTACTTTAATTGTGACGTGGTAACATCCGTTCTTATATTGACGAAAATCTTATATCTGTACAAGTTTTGCCATTCCGCCCCAATGCAAAGGGAATTTTACAATTCACCCCTATGTACATTTTTTACTGTTACATGTATAGCGAATTATTCTTCTTTTTACATCTTGATTTATCCTTCCAAAGACAGGCACCTATTTTCTTTAATTCTTAAAAATTCTTAAGATTATTTTTCAAAATTTATAAGGCTGGGTACGTGTACTGATTTCATTTGATTTTTTAGCATAGATAAGACAGAAATGTGTCAGAAGCCGACGTTCCTGAAAGTAACCATTACAAGGAAATCTTGTTTTATAGTAGAGTATAAGCTTATAGAAATAGAATAATCCTGAAAGAACTACTTTTAACTTTGTCCACATTGAATAATTATCCGACACCGTGTGTGTTGGTATACAAATACAAAGATAACCAAAAGTGCATTTTGCTATCAAAAATAACTTTTTAAAATTCTCTGATTCACCATGTCTTGTCACAAGTTTGCCGTTGCGGAAACAGACCTAAGTGTCTGCATTTCCGGTTCATATCGAACATTGCTTCCGTTTTTGTGTCCTTACTAAATTTGACCATTGTAGAAAATCCAAACGTAATTTATTGCTGACACGTTCAATTTTTCATCCCGATAATTAGTAATAAGAATTTTTCGTTCATTATCAAGAGAGAAATAATCCTGTCACGTAGATGGATAAACGGAAGCTAAATGTTCATTATAAAGGTTAAAATCGGCTCATATGGCTGTGCCGGATTTTTACGCGAGCTTAATCTGTTTTCCTTCAGAAATCAGTTACTCATTTGCCTAAATTAGTCGCAGTGGGTATTAAATATCCTCGAACGCACCTAATACACAAACGAAATCATTTGTTATATTAATTGGCAAAATATCGACATCAACTGAATTTATCTAATTTTGGTGAAGATTTTACATCGTTTATTATAAGAATTATGGCAAATCAGCGAAGTCCCAGACGACACTCTCCTAGCACGCTATCCTTAATTGGCCAAAGAAAAAGCATCGCCTATATGACATGAATAACTTACGCAGAGAAAAATGGCCTTAAGTAATTGCATTACACCGAGAGCTCGTTTCTGTCAATAATTATTCTGAAAACGAAGAGTTCACCTGTCTACGGGAAAATTTGGATAATTTTTCCTGGTAAGGGCAAAAGCGAAATATTTTTCGAGAGTTACAAAAGTCAAAATGTAACTGTTAATTGTTTTTTCTTTTTTTCTGTGGGCGCCTTTTTGTTATTGATACTCTCAATTAAAATGAGAGAGAGATAGAGAGAGAGAGAGAGAGAGAGAGAGAGAGATTTCAATTGAATGTTTTCCAATAAACCGGTAGAACAGTTGTTCCCTTACAAAATCATATAAAAAATTGATATTATGTATATACATTACATAATATATTTTTTATTTTTTAAATTAAAAAATAAGTGATTAAACATTAAGTTAAAAATATGATAAAACGTTTCAAATGAATTACGGATGGCAAGATATAAAGTGTTTTTGGACATTCTTTAACGAAATTGTTTCTTTAAAGCATGAAATTATTTCTCCATATGGATAAGTAATTTAAACACATTTTTCTATGAAATTAAGTTAAGCATTTTTCCATATGCAATTTAATAATGCAAAATAACTCTTTCATACGGTCTGTTAGTCTTTACAGGCACTTTAATATTGAAATGTTACCATGCGTATAATTGTCAAAGAAAACATTGCTCCCTTCAAGCCCAAGTTTATACACATGAAAAAATTCAAATCTAACAGAACTTTTCGCAGACTATAAGCTCTACTAGGCATTAATTTGAAATTTTCGCATTTAACACTTCAAATATTATGGTGTAAACTTTGAGAAATATGGATTGTTTTCCTTAAAAGAACAGCTGTTGATTAGGAAGATCAAGTGAAAAATCAAATTACAATAGAATCGTTTAAACATTTCCGCACTTGACGCTCATTGCTGAAATAATGCACAACGCCGACAGATGTAGTGGAATATTTCCCTCTTTTCCATGATTAGGGATAAATGAAGTTCTTTTCCTATTCCCCGAATTTAAATCTTATTCTGGTATATTTAGCCAAAATAGTTCTGATTGAGCCATAATACAATATAACAGATTGCATGTTACATCCGATGCATTAGTGGGTGCTTACTTTACAACAGTTTTTGTAAGTTTGAATTTTTATTCTTTTTTTATAACATCAAAATCAAATTAATGGTATAAATACTACATTTACATGTTATAGTATTTATATAGCGTGATAAATTGACTGCACACCTGTCCAAACATATTAGGATAAGATTCGCTTGAACAAAATAAAGTAAACCGACATAAAAAAAATTACCGTACCATATTGTACGTAGAGATATATTTTCTTGAAAATAAAATTTGTTGCCCCGGGTAAGCGAGAATGTTTTTGAATCATTTCAGGCTAAAAATGCCAATTTTTCTGTCTCTCTTCTATATAATTTGAAATAACAGTCATGTAATTTTTACATTTTCTGGGTGGTAGTAAAATTTCCATGCAACTTTTTATTTACTTATTTAAATTACAACTTGATAAAACGCTATGTCTTTGCTTGGAGCTCTGAGCAAAGTGGTGATACAATGCCATTTTCCTTCGATGGTACAGTAGTAATTAACACAGTTCACATCAACATAGGGTTTACTGACATAAAGAATTTAAAAGGCCAAAAATATAAAGATTAATAAGAAAAAAAAATGATTGCCAACTTTATTTAATAACTATTTTTTTAACACGGGAAGTTGAAAAATGCAATTCCACATAATGACACTAAATTTTTTCATTTATATATAAATCGGTATTTCTATTTGGAGTTTGTTATGAATTTAATTTCATATTTCATGTCAGTTTGTCAGTACTAGGCAAATTTCCTTGATTTGGGGTGTTTAATATCATGGTATTGTTTTATTCGGATATGATACCGCGTCACGTGACAACATAAGCCAATCATAAATAGATAAAATAGTGACACATCTATAGAGTTATTAAATGATACCTCTATTTCTAATATTTTATTATCCATTTTCTGCCAGAAAAGGTAATATATGGTGATTTTTTGTGCATCTTAAATGTCTTAAATTTCAAAAAAATTGAATGAGATTATACATTGATCATTGAATTTAAAGATTATTCAATTCTATTTAGATTTAAGAACAATTTGGTAAACTTGTTTTAGAACAATTATTCGTGATTGATTTTATTGAAAATTAGATTGCAAGATACTAATGAATTTAATATTGTTGTATATGAGAGAGAAAAAAAATGGTTAGAAAGAGAGATAAAATTATATATAAAAGTCAACAATTAATATCAAGAAACCAAATACTAAATAAACAAGTTCGAAAAAAAAACTTGAAGAAAATTTCTTCTATTCGTTTTGCACAAGAGATGCTGTATGTGGAATCACAGAAGAAATCTCGCGATAACGTAATCAGAAATTGACGATTAGTTGTCTTGCATTCGCTGCGTAATTTAGTTGTCATAATTTGATCTCGGCAAAAGGACCTCAGATGTCTTTCCATTTAAATAACCATGTCTTCCGACATCTTTTGTCAGTCCACCGGATTCCACAATTAACACAGTCGGGATAAGGAAACTGTGAATTAGCGGATTTTATACGAGATTTAACATCTCCCTCGCGAAGATTAATTCTATCCATTTTCAAATTTGGCCTAATCAAAGAAAGCTTTGACAGCGTCTTGGCTATTGGCTGATTGCTATTTTGTCGCCTCCTCTCGCCAGCTTTAGCAATGCAAAAATCTAATCATCGAACCAAAAAGGGGAGAACAAAATTTCTCCTCGTCTGTATCTGAATCAGATCTTAATATTGAATAATTGTAAATGATTTCTATGTTGATTTCAGATCCTAAATTTCAAATAAATAAAATGCAGTTCTCAGAGGGACAGGGAACCAGGCCAACGTCTTTCTTTATTGATGATATTCTACTTAATAAACCAAAACCAACATTCCGGGATTTGCCATCTCTACCCGTCAGACCGACCGTCACTGATTTTCCAGGTTATCCCTATTTTCCGGGTATCTTCTACCCTCACCAAATTCTGCAGCAGACGCAAAGCTTCTTACATAAACACCCAGAGCACGGCCATCCATTTTTGATGCCAACTGTTGCGGGTGAGTACATTAAATTTTTTTTATTATAAGGTTGTGTTCGATTTGATTTGATTTCTACAAGAAATTTATAAAAAAAAAAACGGAATCCAAATGATTAATATAGAATATAATTTATTAAGAATTTTATTAAACAAACACATTATTTCTATCAAATTTAGAAAATTAAAATCCCTTTTAGAAAACAAAAGAAAAAAAATACTCACATTTTGATTCTTCTGATGTAAATACAAATATTATATTGTAAGAAATAAATGCAATATTTCTATTCTAATTTCTTGGACCATGCCGGGATTTGCCATAGGATAGAAATAATTTTAAAGACATACTGGAAGACAATTGTTGACTTTTGAAATGTATTTATCAAATCTTCGTGACCTATATATTAATACATCCAAATTTTGGACAAATTATTCATTTCAGTAATTTTAACTAAAATCTTCCTGTATTTTTTCAAGGTACATTTCAAACAAATAAAAAATGAAATAAATAAGTACAAAAGACCTTAAATCAAATACATTGTAATAGGAATTTGAATGAGTTTTGAAACGATTTCATAAGTGTTTTATAATTAATTTTCAACGAAACTTAGGACAAATAAAATATATACAATTCCTAGCAATACAAATGCTTTGCCTTTTTTGCTACTTACTTCAGTAGAAAATTGAACGGAAGCAATCTGTTGAAAATACTTGATATACACTTAATTCGAATGATATAATTATTAACGAGTAGATCAGTGAATGAATGCTTTTGACCTACTTAATTTGAAAAACTAAGCTTTTTCAAGAATCCCTCGAGAAAAAAATGACCATGTCAGTTGAAACAATGAACAATTATAAAAACTCCGGATGTTCTCTAATAATTCAAAAATCATCAACTCTTATCCTAGTCAGCAGGAAATAATGAAACTCCTTTTTGGCCACGCTTTAGAGCTACATGATTTTAATTTTTGTCCTTTACGAGGAAAATTGCACAAAAAAATCGAGAGAGAGAGAGAGAGAGAGAGAGAGAGAGAGAGAGAGAGAAAGAGAGAGAGAGAGAGATTTCTGTGTTAAGGTTTCCATTACGTTCTCTTGGATAAATGCAAAAACAATATATCTTACCAAACATCTAATTTACAATTTTAACCTTTACGTAAGAAATGAATGTTATTGTAATCTTCCATTTTACTATTTTTAAAATGCAAGTTGAATTTTTCATGTACTCACTAAGAATTAAGAAAAATAAATCAGTGAATGGGGGTATAAATGAACAGATAAAATTAAATAAAAAGTTGATAACTGTTGTTTTTCAGAACATTTAAATTACTTGATCTTGCACTCAGGAGCAAACATAAACCTTCCAGAATATATCTTTGTTTGATACTATTGAAAACAATCTGGATTGCCAGTTATTGAATGAAATGAAAAATGAATAACCATAGAAATGAAGTTATTTATGCAGCTCTCCAATCAAATTACAGGCTATATACAATCACTTAAAAATTTCTTATATAAGTATTTAAAGACTCAGTTAAATTAACCCAAACAATTTTATTTCAATTTCTATTTAATTTCAAACATTCTGCAATACAACATGAACAACAACCAAAAGATATCATCAGCTTAAAACAAAAATTGTTTAAAGAACTCACTTGTGTGCATAAATATATATCATTACATAAATAAAAGAAATAGAATATGTCTATTTAAATACAGTTTTTTTTTTACTCATGATCATTTTAATGACTTTTTTGGGGGGTTGAGAAGACTCCTTCCAGAATTTACATTTTTTTCATAAACAGGAATGAAGTTTGGGTGTGTCAGAGCCCTTTTCTTGTCGTTACTGCAAATAGCACAATTAATAGAGTCTAACTGAGCAGTTAATTCTTTAAATGTGAAAATGTTTTACAGAGATATCACTGCTTTCCTCATCCCTTACAATGGGCCTCCAAAATTTATTTTTTCTGTCGCAATTAGCACAAAATTCGTGAGGCGGATTTGCCACAGGATATATAAACTAATATTATATGAAGTAAAAATATAATCCTCTCTGATTTGGGGCTATTCTTTTAATCCATAAAATTACAAAAGGAAATGATCAAATGAACAGGACAGAAATATTTCCCTGCGACTTCCATAAACTGTTTAATGCACACGGTATTTGATTATTTTTTTAAAGGTGGGGGGCTGTAGCATATAAAACTGATGCCCACGCAACCATGAACAAAAAAAAAAAAGAATAAAAAAAAGTAAAAGACCCCCCCCCCCCCGAAATAATAATCTGCATCGTTTCAGTACGTTTTCATATTAAACATAAATTTTGCGGCCAGTTTTTTCTTCCCCTCTGTTATTATAGATATATATTATTAGAAAATATTTTTTTTATTTTTTATGGTTGAATCTTGTAGTAATTGAATACAAATGTATTAATTATGTGCTTGATAATTGCGACCTAGTTACTGTAAATGTATTACATTTGGTGTGTACAATATTTGGCGGAAATTCAATTTTCAACAAGTTAGCGGAGATTTCATTTAGCGCTGTCTGAATGTGGTAGTTATAAATGTTAATATACAAGACATTTAGCGATGTACTTGAATTAGCGGACTCTGCTTTCCGCCAAAATCGCTAAATAGAATACACCTCTAAATGTAATACGTTTACAGTATGTCCTTTACATGGCCTTTAAAGATGACGAAAACATACGGACTTCTTAATTACATTTTACCAGATAATATTAAACATGATTCATTAGTTAAGTATTACAGTATTATTTCAATTAAGATAAGTGAAGTATGGGATTACAGGTATATTACTTTATGTATATTAGCATTAACAATCTAATATAGGGATTACCTCCCTTGCTTTGTTCACCTGCCGACCATCTTGAAAAAAAAGGGGGGGGGGGGTTCGCAGTTTGTAATTTAAAAAAATCCTGATATTTGACTTTATACCATCATTTATGCATTTGAAATAATTTGACAACGGTACAAAAAAGTGTTCAGTGCTATTATTTTTCCACACAAAAAGGAACATTTCATTACCGTCCGCATTTCAATCGGCTCGAAAATATTGTTGATATCGACAAATTTTAAACGACGCAAAGCATGACAAGGTTTTTCAAAAAGCATTTTGTGGCATGATATGTGAACAATATTTTGCTGCAAGTAACAAATCTGAGGAAATGATAAATATATAACCCCCATCCCTCCAAGAAAAAATACATGTACATAAAAATCAAGAAATATGTAATGAAAGTAAGTACAAATCTCTTAAGAAAATCAGAACCGGTGTTTATCAACAAAATTTAATACACCATTATGTAGTTTGAGGTTAAATCAAGATAATTTTTCCTTAGAATTTTTCACATCGACGATCCACAAACGGAGTTATCTTTCTTTTCACATCTGAATTAATCGCGCCGCTTTTGAAATTGGTTATCTTAAAGATGTAATAGAGTGAACAGATTTGAAGGAGAGCGAAAGCCTTGTTAATACAATTATCACAGATGATTATGTGATTACTGAAAAGGGTGTCTAGAATTACCTAATTCGCTTTGAAAATGTGATACGGATATTCGAAGCATATACCCGATAGATATGGTATCCAGAATCGTATAAAGGGGGTTGATAAAATGCCCATGTAGGAAACATAATTATCTGGTATAGTGAAACAAACAGCACACGTGGCTTTTGTTTCTGGTAAACCGTTTTGCCATTAAAGAGAACTTAGACATCATCTTGCACATGCATGCAACTATTGCAGCCATTTAGAGCTACCGGTTAAGTAAAATTCCGTATTGGTCAGAATAACCAAAAAAGTAATAAAAAAAACCAAACAATAACAAACAAACAAACCAACCTTCACTATATCAGGAGAATCAGATAATCATTTTGTCAAACACTCTGAAAACAAATCATTTCTATTATTTTCTATTTAAGTGAGTAATTAATTAAGTTCTTATTTGCAATGTTTAAAATCATTCGCCACAGGAGTGATAAACCGATAAACCAAAACACTCACCACAGGAGCAGGGCCAAATTAAATTGTACAAACTTGCAAAAGCCTGTACAGAGCTTGAATCTTAAAAGTTAAAATTGCAATAGAAAATAACAATAAATAGCAACAGTTTAGTCAGTAACCCTTTTTTGATGTTTACAAAATTGCGTTTCATCTTATTCATGATTTACGAAGAATGGCTTCAATTTTCCTCTAAATCCGTGAGATTCCGGAAGCTTTGTGGTCCCTAGGCGCCGTGCCTTTATGGTTTTCCCTAAGCTTAAGCTTCATGTATGCCCCTGTAACATGTAAATTTGGTAAATATAAAATAATCAAAGATATATTATAAAAGACATACTAGTTCGATTCTTTTTATTTTAATTTATCATGTGTTTAGTTACTCTGCATTCATCAATTAATTCTTCCTTAATTTTTGAATTGTATTTCCTTATTAATGCTTGTTGTGAGAGTCATTTATAGAATTAGTTATTTTAGATAAATGGATAATATAATTTTTAATATTGATGCGTAATAATGGAATAGAAACATCAATGCATTTTTTAAATCACATTTCCAGCTATTTTCACAACAGATGCTAATATCCTGAGATTTCAATCATAATTTTCCCCGTAGTTAATTGAATAATAAAATTAGAACAAGTGTAATTATTAAAAACAATTTCAAATATTATTTGTTCGAAATATTTGACTAAATTATTAACAGTTAATCTGTTTTTATGTCTACTTGCCTTTGCAACCAAAATCAAACAAGAACAAAGAATATAAATAATCATTTTTTGAAGTATGCAATAAATAAAAACAAGTATAATTATAAAAAAAAATTCAAATATTTGTTCGAAATATTTGACTATATTATTATCAATATCAGTTATGTTATTTCTGTGTCTGCTCGCTTTGCCAAAATCAAAAAAGAAAATTTTTTGAAATTTAAATTAGATAACAGCGAATGAATCAAAAGCACAGTAAAAAAACATGTACAAAGTAATAAAAAGTTATAAACTTCAACATCCAAAGTTAAGAGACAATAAAATCAAGCATATACTCGAGAGCCACAATGAGTTACATCAAATGACTAGAAACAATTATGGTATGATTGACATAAAATATGTAAACAAATGGATGTAATGGTTTAAAAAATAAAAATAAAGTGTAATTTGTCTACTTCTACTACAGAGGCAAACAGGGTTTTGTGTAGTCAATTTATCATTGCTGTAGGTCTGCAAACTTGGCATACAATACGATGTATGTGGGAAAAAATATGATAACTTGAATCGGTAAACTAGTAATTGGATTTCTATATTTTAGTGAATTTACCTTATCATATTTCTCTTATTCATTGATGTTCTAATCTTACTGAATCGTGAAATTAACCCTTAAAAGTACATGCAACACAAAAAAAATTGAGGCCTTACTAAAAAACAATAATGACAAGGAGAACTTAAATAATTCTAAATAAAAAATAACAGAGTTAGAGAATCTGTATCAAATGTCTAGCAAGAGTCAAATCTTAGTTATTTTTGTCTGACAACATTTCCATATATATTTTTAAAGGTTTTCCAATAGCCCCCATATATCAACACGATAGCCCAGGCAAGCATTGTAGGCGACGAAAGGCGAGAACGGTCTTTAGTGATCAGCAGCTAAATGGTTTGGAGAAAAGATTCGAAGCCCAGAGATATCTATCTACGCCCGAGAGAGTGGAACTAGCCAATCAACTTAGTTTATCCGAAACACAGGTTTGTATTGACGTTTAAAAATGGAAATATACATGCATGTGTAGGAAAAGAATGTACATGTATTGCAATTTACATGTACATGCTTAAAGCGTGGCCAAAAATGGCATTTTAATTTCCACATATACTTAAAACTTCCTTAACCAAACATTAAGCATTATTATTTTCTTAATTTAACTATAATTTTCTATGTATTGACACTCTAGTACTTTGATTTGCTTTGTTGATTGCTTGGGAAGTTTGTCTTAAAGTTTAGCGGAAATTCTCCCCCATCTTCATTTCAATTTTTTGAGTTGGAAACTATTTTTTAAAATACAAGGAAATACTTAAGAAAAATCAAATGTAAAATCTTAAATATTTTATACGAATGAAACATTCTGTTCTTAGAGGAAAAACTAAATTTTATCATTTTCTCAGGGAAAGTCTAAAACTTTGTGATTTACCATTTTTGATTAGTGCCATTGCAATTATCTACTTGTAATATATCTTGCTTTCTAGTTTTCTACATTTTCATATTATAACCCATCTCTATTTAATCAAAGAACGATATTTTATTTTCACAACAGTCTTCAGAAAAGGAGGAAAAACACCCAGTAAATAAAAAAGTGATAAGCTGTCTGTGAAATTTAAATGTTAATGCAAAAAATCCGAAATTAATATTCTATAGTTTGGGATGAGGTGTTATTCACCGTATGGTTTAAAATAATTATGTTCGCGCATTCGTTTTTTTTAAACACTCACAAAAAGGGAAACCATTTCAAATAACGATTAATTATAAGAGCATTTCTAATGGATTATGAGTAAAAATGTTACCAAGAGTAAAGAAGCTGTCACGAACTGCGTATTCAGAAGGTTTTAATTCATCAACACTTCGTTAATGCGATGACAGAATTCAAATTATTTGCTGTTGCTATTCATGTTTTTATATAAAAAATATGGGAATTATTTCGTTATTAGTGCGGTATTAAGATACAACTTGATATCGTAATTGACAGATATTGCTTCACGGAACTTTGGAAAGAAACACTGATTTGTTACGTATATAAGGATTGATATGAAAGAACTTAATTTTTCATAAGCTTTAATCTTAAATATGAGGTAAAAAAATAAAGATCTTATAAACAAGTTATTATTAACTTCTTATACGCAAGGTTTTAGCCAATAAAAAAAAGTATATGAACTTTTATGATTGACCGAAACGAGATGGATAAAACTTCTTACGTCAACATGAAGTACGTCAAACAAAAATGTTTAAAGAACGTAAAAACTATTTATCGGATAGAAGATATTAAAGACATATTCTTAATTCATTTTTATAGGTAAAAACATGGTTTCAAAACAGACGAATGAAACATAAAAAACTCCAGAAGAAACCAAACGAAGATGGCGAAGACACAAATGGAGATGACTCAAAAGAAATCGGATCTGAAGATGAAGAGTCACGTGACAGTTTTACTTCCGGTAATGTTTCAGAAAAAGCACCGTGTTCCATAGCAAGGGATTCAGAAAACACACACTCGACGCCCTCTATCTATAAACCTTACCAACTAGATTCAGAAGACGCACACGAAGATGAAATTGACGTTGTAGATAGTGAAAGTGAGGGAGGGATTTGAAATTAACATGTGTTTGCTGAAATGAACCATTGTGTTATTTTTGTTATGTAAAAACTGGTGCTGAAATGTTTTTGTCACACATAAAAATACCGTACAGTGTACATTTTTACATACGGAACTATCCAATCGATACCAATGAATGTTATGCCATAACTTCTTGTTTAAATAGTATTACTAGAGAATCAGGGATTATTGAATTTACAAACTAAAGCTAAATCAAAATCCTGACAATGGCTTCATACATGTGTATTTTCTAATGATAGCATACGATACTTTTAATCTTCGCGTAGTGCTGGAACATTTCGTTTGAAATCCAAGTCGATGGAAAAGAAAAAAGGGTATAAACTTTTCTTTTCTCGTATAACTAGTCTGTAGTTGATTCACAGTGCTTGTATTTTATCTTTTTTTTCTTTAAATTATTCCAAGGAGTTTGTGCATTGAATCTTTTACGTTCAAGTTTATCTTAATAAAACGAGAGCTCTTTTTTATGATACAATGGCCAAATACATGTATTTCTAATATTGTTGCTTTTAAGAAATGTGCGTTTTGTACTTTCAATTTATGTTTAGTTGTCAATGTTTGTAGACATCTCATGTTTCTATTTTTTAAACATATATTATAAGATTCATTGATATTTTACACGTAATGAATTGTTAGGATAATTACTTATGATTAAAGCTGTTTGTAGTATGTTTCAGTGTGCATGAAATTATATATCTACAAGGCCTCTGTACATTACTCAGTGTTTTTTCATCATTTTATGACAAACAATTCAATATATTATTGATAATTAAATTAAAAATTTTGATTGTTTTGTTTCTCTTCTTTTTTACCCCTGAAATAAATTTTACCATAACCAGATCAAAATCAACTTTAAAAAAAATTGCGACTTTGCTTTTTATTTTATTTTATTTTATTAAAATCAAATTTTATTATAATTTATTATTCTAACCATTGATAACTAGTGATGGAATTTATCGTATTATTTATTAAAGAGAAAAGTATTGTTTGTGTAGAAATGTATTGAATTTACGTATCTTCTTCATAGCCAATCCTTGTGCCTATTAAGCCAATCTCTCATAGAAAGAAAAAAAGAGTTTGTAAAGAAATGAATTGAATCTAGGTATCCTCTTTAGCCAATCCCTGTGTCCAAGAAGCCAATTTCTCAAAGAAAGAGGGTTGGTCACCCTCCCCATTGACCCACTAACAAAATGCTAGTTATCTAACATCTGGGGAACATTTACAACAGAGATTGAAAGGATGACCCCATTAGGGCTTCTTAAGGTCAATGACCAGATTTAACAAGCTTAAAAAAAGTAATTGTTGCCTTCCTAAAGATTGGAAAGGTAATGAGAACATATTTCATCCGAACCCATTAAAAGTGTTGGGGAGCTTTCACTAACGCAATGGACATCACGGTTACCGCCTGTTATATATGATATAATTTGGTCACGTGACTGACACCTAAACCTGTAAGAAAACCGATACCCTTGTGAAAGCATAATGGTTATGTATGAACAAATTTGTGTTTAAGTATCTAATTAAGTTGTACTCTTCAGGAGACTTAAGTCCACCTCCTTCCGCTTGTTTCAATATTGACAACACGTTACTTCTAATGAATCACTTTGGTTCTCTCTCTCTTTTGTGCCTGTAGAAGCAACAGGTTTAATCCTTTAGTAACACAAGGCCAACTTCCATTGTCCACCTAGCAACTTTTCCAGTACAACGAGTTAATGGAACGAGGCATGTGACAACAGAGTGGCGGGAAACCTTTGTGATAGCATAAAATTGTGTTTCCAAACGAGCTAATTGCCAGTCGGGTATCTATAGCGGGACTGGCCTGTTTGTTTGACTAGGCTTCCGGCAATCTACATGACAAAATAACATCTACAAATATTGAAGCACTTGGGCATTACGAAATTAAACATTTACTTGTGTACCAACAGAGGCACAGGAAAGGTGTTGTTTGCATATGTTAACAATTGTTGCATTTGGTCGTCTGAAATGTATCATTTCTATACAGAGTTTGCAAGAAGTCATGATTTTTTACACAATAGCGAGATAATTAATATGACATTAAGTATTCATTTATCAAAAAACTAGCTTAAACTCATAGAATGGTTGTTTTTTAAATACGACTTTTGTATTAAAAAAAAAAAAAAAAAAAAAAAAAAAAAAAAAAAAAACGCTATTCACAAGACTAAATTTCATCGTAGTAAAATTTTCAAAAACATTTTATTTTATATTTACTTTTTATTTCAAAATTAATGAAATATTTGATAACACGAGTTTTATCCTTAAAAGTAAAAAAAAAAGGTTTCAATTAAATATGAATTTTTACCACGCAGAAAAATTCACATTGAAATATCGAATAAATCAACGATTAAGAGAAATAAGTTCGTTTTGTTCTAAAGTATTTTAATTCTAGCATATTTAAATTATTGGTAGAAACAAGATTTAAAAAGAATATTTCATACTCTTGATGAAAAAGAATGTCAGAGTAACAGCTTTATAAACAGTAAACACGTTTAACTAAATTGATATCATTCTCCCATTTTTTTCCAATAATTTCTTGGAAGAGATGTTTAAACATGTCGCCAGTTAGCCACTTTATTTGTCTGAAAAAGTGTCCAAATAGTCGATAATCTGTAATTCAACACGATACAGGAAGCTTAAAATTTACTCTACCTCAACACAAACACAACATTTAAGTGTTACAAAACAAAACTGTTTAATGAGGAACAATGTCAACATGGCCTTCTTAATCAAAACAATTAAGCAAAACTAAAATCAGATGTGTTTCGAAAAAGGATTTTGGATGCCTTTATTCGATACAAACATGGATAAACAAACAATTTTATAGAATTTGAGTAGCAACTGTTGGAAGGATTCTTGAACAGGAAAAATAACCCTCAGTGGAACAAAGCTGCGATTGACATTGCATAATATTCTCATAAATGCTACTTTAAAACCCCCTAAAAGTTTAAGTGTTTTGACAGTTTTATTTAATTGAAAACTGAAACATGGAAACCGAAAGCGGAATTTCTTTAATAAAATTGGGATATGAAATAAAAAGCAGCAAAACAGATTTCATTCAGAACCTTACAGCGTAGTCGCTCTTTGAGTACGGAAATCCTAATGTAATCTATGCCAAAGATCAGAAAAAGTGCAGAATATTTGATAAACACTGCATAGAAAATTATTCTTTATAGAATTTTCCCTCATATGTGAAGCTTAAAAAGGGAAAAAAAGAGTGAAGTTTATCAGAAATAGAAAAAAAAATTAATCAAAAGGAGAGAAAAGTTTACAATTGAATTCTCAAGAATATAACATATACATAAAAATCACTTCAAATTTATATAAAAGTTAAGTGCTTCTGAAGGATACTTCAGATTACTCCAATTTTGATGCGCTCAACTCACTTATATCATTAAACTCTCAAGAACTTAATTTCAAATATAAAACTTAAAGATAATTCACCTACTTAACAACCAAATAAAATACTAACAATGGAGATTAACAACTTTTTAATTTAAAGTGATTTTTCCGCAACACATTTAGGTAATCGTCTTAGGAATTCTAGATCTATTACCCTACAAGTATGCATTAGGTCGAAGTCAACATAATGCATTCATTTTGATATATAAGAAACTTTAAGAGGATGTATATTAAGAGGCCCATGAAGGTTGTCCTTTTTCCAATAAAAGAAGTTATATATTTATCCATTGCTATTACAAGATTTGAAAACAAAAATCATTTTTGACTAAAACTCTGCCTTCAAGGCTCAAGGATAAAAGAAAGATTCAGACTATATCAGATTTTCAAATGTCTGTAAAATGTCAATAAATTTATGAATTTTCTCTGAATTGATAAGTAATGAGGCCCTTGTAAAGTAATACAAAAACATATTGCGGTTTTTGTCTGTGCCCTTGACTTCTACAATGATTTAGTAAACCATACAGATTTTAACTTAAACTAAAGATGTGTTATATTTCCGGCCGGGGCCTGCTCACTTGATTTATACAAACAAACGAAAAAGAAATACGAAACTGTCCAGAATTTTGACACAAAATACCATTGCTGTTTCAACGAATACAATGATGATGCTAAATGTTTTGATTTATACATTGTGACATGTACATACATCTGCTTAAAAAAGGCAAGTCATTTGCGAAAGTAGAGAAATATTTTTTTCTCTAGAACATTTTTAACCCATGAATTAACTCAATAATTTTTTTAGTCTTAAGACTTATTTTTATTTAAGAATTCTTTTTTGTAATGTTTTATTGTAAAATATTACTTAAAGCTAAGGCAAATGATATCTAACATTGTTTCATGTAATAAAAATCCAAATAATTTATCAACAATCTATGGATTATAATCTAGCTTGCAAAAAGAACTTTTTTGGGAGCAAAATAAAGTGATACGATATAGAGGTTATATGTTAAATGCCAATTTTTTTTTTAGCATAATGAATCTCTTAGAAAAAAAATCCATGTTATTTTTTTTTATGAGAAATCATCTAAACAGTGATTAAAAAAATCTTTTTTTTTCAACTTATTTGCATTATTTAGTACTACAAACATCATCTTTGTTAATAATTATAATAATAATAATAATAATAATAATAATCAAAATAATTACAACAACAATAATAATAATATATGTTATGCAATTCTCAGTGAAATTAAAGGTCTTTTCCTTTGTCAGAGCTCTTGAACCAAAGAAGAATGATTTACAAAATTGTTCCTTTCTTTTTTGAAAAAAATATCCTTTATATATGGCCTCCCATTAGCCAATTTTCAACACGTAAAATTATTTTAATACGATAGCTTAAGGCGCTAGTAATAAGTACCTTTAAACATAAATAAAGCAAATCTTAAAAATACATAACGAGGGGTTCTGAATGGACACAAGTATTTATGGGTTTTGTCCATAATCTACTTAACAAGTTTTTTTCATCTCTTGCAGCTAAGGATTTTCAGCAGTTAACCATTTTAACTGATTTGGACCCCTAACTAAGAGTAGATAAGTATATGAAACGAACGTTCAAGGTTTGAAGTATCTGCTTTCTCCTTACAGCAAAACAACACGTGCTGAAATCGTTGTGTATATTGCATTGTAATACACACCCCGGGGTCCTACACCTGCAAAATATCTACAAGTTAGATTTCAGTCATTATTTACCTAAATCGGGTTGAATTCAAAATTTTATGTCTTAACAAAAGACAAAATGTGTTTGAAGTATGCCGATGAACTTATGACTTGGCTGAAAATGAAACTTGCATCACATTCCTCTGGGAATTTTAAAATGCTTTTAAAAAGTATTTCTAAAAGATTCTATGTGTAATATTTTATTTTTAAAACTGTTTCTTTGTTAGTTGTTCATGAAATAACAGGAACAGTTATTGCCTCAGAAAGGGTAAATGTAAGAAATAAGAGAAAGAAATTAAATTTGTTTTACCTTACACAAGAATTGGATTTTAACTTACAATTTATTCTAGGACCCTCACTAACCTCATATTCAAATTCATTATATGTTTCTAATCGAATATTGAGTGATTGATTTGATAGCAATTGAGTTAAAATCAATAAAATATTAGAGGATCTTTCAACTTTATATTTTTTCTCTGAAAATTAAATATCATACACGATTTAATAGACCTTTTCGACTAAAAAATCTTCAGTACAGAAAGAATTTCAACTATGTATAATAAATCATAGAGAGCAATTATAAACTATATTTTGTCGTTCTTTTTAATAAAAAATTAAACTTACCTTTTTTTTCTATTTGCTCTATTGCTTGAATAATAAAATATATCAAGTATAATTGAAAAAAAAAGATTGCATCGGTTTCTATCTTACAAAAAAACTCAATTTTAAAAGTAAAAAAATCTTCAGAAATTAATATTTTCATGCAAAATTTTCTTATCTTGAGCTACTTTAAAATTTTAGTTTCATTCGTTTACAATTTTGAGAACATCTTTGATAAAAAAAAAATTGCTAAAACGGAAATTTTCACTAAATGCAAACAAAGTGTTCTGAAGTAATTGGCGTCTGAAAAATGATGTCGACTGAATAAGTATCATGTTTATTGAAATGCAATAAATGCTACATGTATTTAAGCCAATGGTACGATTGATGCTTCTTGACAATAGCAATTGCTTTTTTCAATAATAATGAGTTTGAGTTTGATTTAGTATAAGAATACACTTTTATTTCATATTTGGATCTTTAACTAGAAACGTCGTTAATTGATGCAACGACAACGTTTATGAGAATCGTGATGACTTAAACTTTTCAATCGTCAACATCCCTTACTTATGCAGCTATATACCCGTCATCTGCATCAGTTGATTCGATACGGAAGAGAATGCTCTACGTATGAATAGAATCTAAAACGAGGTAAGTTACTTATTAACGTGTTGATGAAGCAAGGATATCAACAACTCGTTTAAAGTTATCATTTCGTAAGTTCCAGGGTCGATATAATGACCTTGTCATCAAATACAATTTATCATTAAGTCATTTGCAGACTGACCTTTTTCATACTGATTATTAGGCCATTATTTACGCCCCGAGTTGTCCACGAATTTTCCCATTATTTCCCGATCATGACAAGGAACACACGTCGGGTCTGACCGGTCGGCAGGGGATACTGACTCCTCTATGACACCTTATTCCATCTCTGATGTTTTGGATATCGGTGTTTGCTCCACTCCTATTTTGTAATATTCAATATTTCAGACAGAGACTTTCAAATGAGAACGAATTGATTTTTGTGCATTTCAAGTTTAAGAGTAAAAGTCAACCATTTCCCCCTCTCATATCCCAATTTTGAAATTGTCGATACGATGACCTTGTTAGGAATACAATGTATTTTAAAAGCAAATGCTGATTGATTTTTTTCTGACTTATTATTAGGCCACTACTTACACACTGAATTGTCGTCTACGATTTTTCTTTCGTTTTTTTTCACGACAAGGAATATGCACAGGGTGTGAACGTATGGCTGGGGATGCTCATTTCTCTATGGCTCACTTATTGAAGTTTTTGAAGTTCATTATGTAGATAATGACTTCAGAATTTACAAAAACGTCAACCAGCATTAAACTAAATGATATGTTGTTTTTTTCGACGAGGTCAAATTGTATCGATAATATACTGAACGAAATAATTACTTTAAACGAGACTGTTGACATTATTGTTTCATCAACTTGTTTGTCAACATCTTGCCTAGTTTTAGAAATTTTTCATAAGTAGAGCCCGTTCTTGGGTTTCGAATAAAGTGAGAAACATATGCTCGATGAACAGGTAACAAGAGTATATTGCTACATAGGTAAAGAAAATTGAAGATTGAAAAGTCAACTCATTACGTTTATCATAAACCTTTGTTATTGGATAACCATGAAGGTCTTTTATAAAGTAAATATATTCAAATATGAAACATTGGTGTCAGACTCTGTGATATCTTTTATTTCAAGTTCACTTGGTTATACTGTTTCGGCATATGAATGAAAATAACTATTGTTAATATCAATACATCGTCGATATTTCTTAATGTCGAGTTGAAGGACACAAGTGTTTTTTTTTTCTTAAAAATCTAAAAACTTTCTAGGAAAAATCAAAATCACAAAATCAATTGTATTTTAAGGTAAATTTTAACTGTTAAGACTTTTTAAAACATCTTATACAACTGGTTTAAAAAAAAAAGACACCCGTAAATTTATATACATTGTCACCGGTCTTCTGAAGAGAGCTTGGAGATAACGAAAAGTATTCAATATCAGAGTCCATAAAACAATACAAAACAGGAGCAGAGCAAACAATGTTTTTTTTATTTTAAATAAATTTGATTCTACATGCAAGTACTCCAAAGATGATTTTTTAAAAAAAAGTCTTGGTTTCCAAAGATGATTTGAAAAAAAGTGTCTTTGATTTACAATATGTGTATGCAGTTTTGGAGATTAAGAATACCAACAATCTATTGGAATTTCATTGGAACTTTTTGCATTTACCGTTATAAGCAGACACGTTTTTATATTTATATGAACCAGAATTAAAAAAAAAATCCTGCTTAGAATAAATCTTCTATGAAGCGCAAAATTTTATCAATTATTAACTTTATTTTTTATTCCTATTGATACTATAAATTCAATTGAAAAAGACACCACAGAATCAACTGGCACATCATAATTTTCTCAAATTTGAGATGCGTTTTTTTTTTTAGAGAAAAACATTCTAGCAAAACTAACGACTAAGCCTTCTCACAAACGAGTTTAATTTTAAAATCTCAAATAAACCTCCTATTGTCATCATCTGAGAGCTACTTGTGACAGTATCTATAAACCAGACCTTGTAATACAATATTTTCCGAAACAAAAAAAATTATTTTTATGAAAAAGAACTTTTAAAGAATTCTTTATCCTTGAGTAGTCTAATTTATAATGAGTAATGATAAATTAAGGTAAAACTGTGATTTACAGAGTTACTTGTTGTATCTTAAAAACCATAAAACTTTTAGGGTTAGCCTTTGAAGGTCAGGGTTAGCCCTAGCAGGTTAGGGTTAGGCCCTGTATGTTAGAGTTAGGCCATGTAGGTTACCCCTAGTAGGTTTGGGTGAGGCCTTGTAGGTTAGCCCATGTAGGTAAGGGTAAGGCCTTGTAGGTTAGTCCTAGTAGATAAGGGTTAGGCCTTGTAGGTTAGGGTAAGGCCCAATAGGTTAGCCCTAGTAGGTTAGGGTTAGGCTTTGTAGGTTAGGGTTAGGTCTAATAGGTTTGTCCTAATAGGTTAGGGTTAGGCCTAATAGATTAGCCTTAGTAGGCTAGGGTTAGGCCTTTTTATAATAGTATCCAGCGAATCGTGCATTACAATTTTATAGTGAGAAGAACGACAACTCCCCTAGGACATATACAATACGGATGTGCTTATGATACCCGGATCTTCTTTTAAATCTACAATAGTCTTTGTTTACATTTCATTAGTTACGCATATTTGTGTTTGTTTGTATTCTGCATTGACCTGTGCAACTGTTGTAAGTGTCTTTGGTATCTTATTTTCCTGCATTGGAAGAAGAACACAGTTACTTTTTGTCGCTATTGAGTATTGTTTGGCATACGTCTATGTACACCGGTGCCGATTTGAACAGTGAACAGTTACTAAGTGACCGGCTCTATTTATAGTAGCCTGCAGATATAGAGAGAACTCAAACAAATATGGCGGACAAATTCTTTTTATGAATCGTGTTCAGCTTTAATTTGAAGCTCTAGAGCAGACGTGAAAACCACTGCGCCACGCGGTCGACGATCTGATACGTGAAGTTAATCTGAGAAAGATCAAAATTACGTATCTTAATGGTTAAATCACCTAGATTGAAATCAAATACATGTATACCACACACAATTGTAGGGTTAACCAGTGCCAGTTGATTCTGTGGTGTCTTTTCAAATGAATGTATAGAATCAATAGGAATAAAAATTAAAGTTGATAATTGATAAAATGTCGCGCTTCATAGAAGATTTTTTCTAAGCAGGATTTTTTAAAATTCTGGTTCATATAATTACAAAAATTTGTCTGCTTTTAACGGTAAGTGCAAAAAGTTCCAATGAGATTCCAAAATACATATGCCCTTATGCCTTTGATCACGTGACCGACTTCATGTCATACCCCAATGAAACTCTAAAATGATATCTTATTTCTTAAAAATATACCATCCCCATACATTTCATACAGTATAATTCAATGCCCACTCATTAAATCCCTTTTCTTATACTTGATATTACTTTTTAAGATTATTGCTCTCGTTGTATAATTTCCTTTCTTAAGGTTTTCAATTCTTTTATTACTCAGCTCTGCTTTCACAGAATAAGCAACATTTCCCTTGAAGTTCCGACTTTTAAGAGTTTTTGTTCAGATTTTTGCAGTTCAACGGTTTCTTCACAGATTGTTTCCATCCGATACATAGTATCTGTCACTCAAATACTAACTGTACTATTGGTACACACATGCCCAACTGGCTTATGACATATTGTTTGATTCCTCCAACATTTTATGAGTCTCCGTTTATGCAGGATTTTTTTTCTGAGTAAAACACAAAACTACATCGTTATCCGCTGCACCTTAACGTTATAATGCCCTGTTCACACGGAGAGTTTAATTCAAATTGAACGTAAGTTACTGCTAATTAAATTTGAACCTCGTTCGGGAGTTTAATTTTACTACGCATTAAATGATTACGCATTAGATCCGTGTGAACACTAAGCGAAGCTAATTAAAATCAAATTTAAGGCATGGGTAATCGTAAAATTTAGTCAAATGCCAGTCGGTGGTCAGATTTAAGTATTTGTGCTATTTTTGAGTAAAAAACTAAGAAAAATTGTGTTAATCAATAAAATGTGTGTACAGACACTGTAACATTATGTCAAGTGCATCTGCTTCTGCATAAGGTGACGTGATTTTCAAACGCGTCATATGTAACTTACGTTTATTTCGAAATATTTACATTTGCTGTGTTTTTCAAGTTAGCCAACTATAGAATTGATTTGAAAACCATTCTTGTGTATACTCACGTGTAGAAATATACACGGAGAAACGTGCGCCAACATGACGTAACAATGAGGCTACAGCGACGTTAGTTAAAGGGCAGCGAAAAATTCAAATATTTAGTATAATTTTGGTGCTTCTAAACTTGTAAAATGTAGATAAAAGCAATGTTTTTTAAGCTTTATGTGAATTATTGGTGTGAGAATCACACAGACTTGCACGTAGGCATATTTTCATGAAGCGCAGTTGCGCTTCATGAATTATGCCTACATGACAAGTCTGTATGATAGGTGGCACAAGATATATATCATGATAAACAAATTACAAATGAACATAATTTTAGAGACTACAATGTTTTTTATTATGGAGTATGAAGGGGAAAGGAGGGTGGGTATTTCTCATGACAATTCTGTGAACTTGTTGACACTTCTAGATCAGTGAAAAGACGCTTGTCACGTGATTTGAATACGCACTATGATTGGATAATAACAACTTTTTCTCAAGGGGACAGCTAATATTAACACAATAAGACACAAACAAACATGAAAGCTGAACTACTTCACATCATATAATACATAAAGGCTATTTTGCAACAGGGGAGATACCGTTACCGTTGTTCTTTGTACTCTGGAAATATCCCGGTGATCTTCCTTTACTTTATTTGTGTTATATACTTATTGTCATTTAATAAATGACAAAAAATGCTTTTTATTTACGAAATGAATGGGAAAATGGTCTTTGGGCCTTTCTGATCGCCATAAGGAAAATAGTTTCTTTTTTCAAGCGTAAAATTTTTGAAGTATTCACATGGTAACCCATATTGAATTTCTCATTCAGTTGATTTGTCAGTAAAAGTCATGTTAATGCCTCATTTACTAATCTGACGCCAATAAATATAATCCAGACTCCCATGCAAAAATATTTGTCCAAAAAGAAATTCTAATTTATGACTGCAGAGAATTGTATCATAGAGAATACTTATTTAAGTTTGAATGAATTCAAGATGGAAAAACTTTTCTACATATATTATGGGTTGGTGAAAACTGAAACGCAGTATATTTTTTCTGTTTACCATGTCTCCGCGTGCTAAATTTCCTGGCCACATTTCCGTGAATAATTTACCCTATCTCGCTGTAGTCTCGCAAGAGCCCCTGCCAGAGCTACTCTGAACTCATCAGTTTTTGCGTCGTCAGTAAACGGATCTAATCTGGCTTTCATATCGTGGTCATCGGGATCGATCTCGGACAGGACAAACATCCCGCTGAGTTGCGATTCGGTGCGATGTCTCACGTTCTGTCACTTTCTGTGCCGCTTTGCGTGGTCTTACTGATCACGTACTGACACGGTACGTATTTGTACGCTCAGATACGATTTGATACGGACAAGTGAGAGTAAACGTTATGAGACACGAGTGTTAACGCTTTGTTGCGAACGCTCACGCTTTATAACGAGTACTAAAACTTGCAAAAATAACGAGGGAAATTGAACGCGTTTCTTTCACCGATTGAAACAATTGCAAGATGTCTGGGTTTTGAAAAAAATATTTTAAAGATGCCACCCAGAGACGAAAAATGCGGGAGATCCCATCTCCTTCTGAACCTGAACCTGTTCGATTAGAGTCTACATCGGAGAAAAAATTATATAAAAAGATTTAAAAAAAACAGTTACTGCTGCTTTTACTCTTCTTTGACAGCAATAACATATGTCCATATAGTAACACTACAAACACCAATGTACATTATGTTGTCATCAACCTCAACTTCTGGTATTCTTATAGATTGTTTGTTTACGTTTTGTTTACTCTTTAATAGATAAAGTATAATGGACTCAGTATACCCAAATTATTATATATCTATCGGGTTACAATCGTAGCTCAAAGCGTGTTCCATCTTGATCCTTATCGTGAAAGACAATGAACGTGTTGTACTATCGCACTTTAGCGCAAGAGT
This sequence comes from Saccostrea glomerata, assembly GCA_003671525.1. Taxonomy (NCBI): domain Eukaryota; kingdom Metazoa; phylum Mollusca; class Bivalvia; order Ostreida; family Ostreidae; genus Saccostrea; species Saccostrea glomerata. The sequence continues at coordinate 1,426,307 of PRKT01000038.1, read as the reverse complement.
GCGCGACGAACGTATTTTATCGCAAAAGTACGTATCAAAACGTAGAAGATCGTTTCTAATCGGGGACTGGGATCGTGATATTCTTGACAGATCGAGGTCCTTTTGTCAACTACATCTTGAAAATCTCATTGGAACGTAATTCATCTTATCTGAAGGGGAGTCAGATCGTCAGAGATCGCATCACATGAAATTTATCCATCGTGACCATAGCGCATAAAAGCGCAACGAATCGTTTAAAAACGCACCTATGCGCATCTCTTCGTTATAAATGCAACAAAAACTCTGCGATAAACTACGATTGATCAATCGTGGCGTTCGTTACTGACCGCACGACAGTGGGAACGCAGCAATATCGTTTGTGCTGCAATTTACAGAGAATATGACTATAGATATTATTTAGTGGATTGTTTGTAACTTACTAAATTTTGACATGCTCTGCGATCCGTTTTTTTGCATTTTTTAAATCTGGATAAATCGTGATATTTAAAAAAATAAATACAAATCAATTATTGTTAAAATATTTCTACCTTTGGATAACATATGACGTCAAATAAAAAAGATATGACAGAAGTCCACGAACTTTTCGAACAATACACTTTATTACTTGTATTATAAGCATTTGAGTTTTGGAATTGAATTAACTTAAATTTTGTAGATCTTTCACTTCAGTCCCAAAAAGGTCTTGATATATAAATTTAATGGTAATTTTGTTTTCTAAACTTCAATCAACGCTGAAGTAAAATATATGGAGACAATGAACATTATTCAAGCTCAAACAAGTCCATTCAAACAATATAAACAGAAGCAGAGCAAACTTGGACCTATAAAACATTAGAGATGGGATCAAATTAGCATTACTTATATACTGAATTATCGACGGATTTTTTCTTAAGATTTGTACGTACACACATTTAAATTACATTTGAAACTACTTAACATTATTGAGAAAATTATCTGCACACTTTGACAGGGATTAAAACAAAAATAATGTGTATATGATATCATCTCTTTTTTCCCTTCTCTTCCCCCTTAATTGTTAAATAAATGTTTTTTTCTTCATTTTTATTGATCACAAAATTCTGCCAGATTGTTTTCACTTTCAGATCTGAGATCTCAATATTAAAATCTTTCCATCATGAAATTCCTTGTGGTTTTGTTAGAAACAAATTAATTCCCCGTTTCTGATAGAGTTACTCTTACTAATGTCAGTTATCGTATAAATGTTATTACATTTATGGAATAATCAGTATTCGCTTACCTAACTCTAGCTCATTCAGATGTTACATTAATATTAAATGTAACGCGCCGTAGTATTTACTAGGTTACATAAAATAAGATTCTTTTAAAACAAAGAAGTTGCATGTTGAAATATTTTTCAATTGTGATCACCAATACACAAATACATCCAAAGCTTTTGCATAACATTTATTTATTAATTATTTTTTGTACAACCAAAAAATGAATGTATTACCTTCCATAAATACAATCATTTTTTTTTAAATACAAAAGTTTCGCTGCTTAATCTGTCAACATATGTTTTTGAAAATATGTATTTCCGATAAAAAGTAAATAACTAAACTTCAAAATCATCGTTCAACCACAAACTATTTTGATTTAATTTAAGATTTTAGCGTAAGCTACATTTGTAAGTTTACAACATACAATGAACAATTTACATAATATATTGAACATATTCATAAATGATTATCCAAGCAAAATTGAACACCTAAACCTATTTCATCCTTTTAACATTAATTAACTTGTCATTGAACAGATCTTGAACATGAAAAGACATGTTAGCAAAATAGAAATATTATTTTTTTTTTATTTTAGACATTATCTTAAATTATGAGCAATTAAATTTAAATGTTAAAAGACATCAAAAAGATTTTTTTTAAATGTACACGGAAATGCGAAATCCCCCCACTCAAAATATTTTATACCACTCCTCATTTTGTTGTCTTCGCCAACAATTCTTTTATCATTTTAAGAATGTTCTTCTGATATTTTGAGGGTGTCGAAGTTTCTTTCCCTGAAATACACATTTAAGGTAAAAATTTAGACAGCAAACTGTTGATTTGTACTTAAATTAATTTTTGTTTATATTTCATAGTATCTTATAAAAATATATTGAAATAGGTATAATCTTATATTATATATTAACTGATATGAATCGAAATATTTTTCCCGATTCATAGACTTCAAGTAATTGCAAAATAATGAAATGACAAAAAAACCTTCATTGTTCTTTGAGCAGTCATGAGCCGAACAGGCCATTTTCCCATCTGTGCAAACACTGTTCAAACAAGAGATAAAGTCACATTTAACTTTAAAAATTTCCTGAAAGAGTCCAAGGACCTTTGAGTATATTTATCTACTTTTTTTGTTATCTTGGTAACACTATTGAATCCCGTTGCATCTTTATTCTAACCAAGACATTGATTTAGACAATTATCCATAATCAATTCAATTCAATATTACCTGAATACAGGCTGGGATATGTGATTATGGATGATGCTTATCAAAGACGTATCTAACCCTGACATTTTATCGACGAGAATGCTGCTCATGCACCCCGTCAGTTGTATGGACTTACCTAGGGATTGACGCAGTAAATGTAAGTAATACCAAATCTAATGTGCTCAGTTAAAGAACGTTTGAACATACTCCTCCAGCTTGTACATGTTCTTCTTAAAGGGATATGGACAGTTTCAACTACGAAATTTCAAAGAACTTTATTCGGTAATAACCAATATTTGCCCCCATATCAAACTTTGATGGAGAAATTTTCAATTATGTTCTTTAATAGAGGGATACATGCTGACTTCAAAGCACTGAATATTTTCATCTGCAATGAAGCCATACGTTTGAAATGACGTCACGAAAATGACCTTCATTTAAAATTTTCATGATTTCTACAGAAAAATATATACTAGTATATTACGTCGATAGTTTGAGTAAAAGTCACCGAGCGCATGTTTGATCAGGCTCAATATTTTGATATAATGTGTAGAATGATGATATCAATGAAATATGTAAATATTGTTCCTGAGCAAACTTGCGCTCTATAAATTTTAAAGCGAAGATTATTGAAATAATGTCCATTTTGTCCTCTGTCCAAAAATTGATATAAAATTGGACTAGATTGTGACGTCATAAAAACAAAAATTGTCAATAACTACTTTGAAACTATAATATGTTCTGTTAATTTATATTTCTTATACAATTTACAGAATTCAGCACATTTCGAGGATTTTTCAAAATTTAACTTTTGTGGGGGCAAAGATCTGCAATATACCGCATATAGTTCTTTATTTTTCCAATTTTTACAACTATTTAACTTAGGTATTTCTAATGATCATCAAAAATTTGAATTTCAGTTGTCGAGATACAAAACAGATATACAGCTGCAAACCTTTATGTAAACATGTTTTTGTTTTCATAGGCTAAATATTAATATATGTTCGTTCAAAACATATTTTTTCAATAAAGAAGTTAATTCTTAATGCAATTTAAAGTTTCTAGTGATATGTTGAATCTCGCTTTGTTATAAATATGATATGTTCTATATGTGAACAAAAACAAGGCACGAGCCTTGTGTACATTTTGAAAAAATTTGAAGTAATAAATTATATCTTCTTTGTAAATCAACAAATGATGTTCACTTTTTTGCTGTACATTAGAGTTGCCTTATTTAGGAATTACCGGTATAAACATTACAATTGTTTTTTGATGAAATAAGTTGAAACTGTACGAAAGCCCAGAAGGCTCATTCGAGATTCGAGGTTCGAAATACGAAATTCGAGATTCCAAATTCGAGTTTCGAGATTCAAGATCCAGATTAACCAATCCAAAGCGGGTTCAACATTTGATTACTCCCCTTTTTTATGATATTATTATCAAGAAATCGTTTTATATATTTATAACAAATGAGTCATTTGATTAAATTACAATGCAAGAAAGAGGATTAGAAGGAAATTTAAATAATCATTGGATTTTTTATCAGTAAGATAAACTTCAATTCATATTATGGCTTCTTAAAAATTAAATAGAATACATATATCAGGAGTATATACATTTTTGAATTGTCTACTTTGTTTTCTGGGTTGATTGCATATAAATAAAGTTATAAATAAGTGTCATGTGTCTAAAGATAAACAATAACCCCACCCCTACCCAACCTGCCTGCTTTTTTTTTTCCAAACACACTGAAAATGTCTCTTTGTAAAACTTGAAAGGCGAAAAACAAAAATCGCGTTCGTTTTCTGATAGAGGAAATGTATAAAAATCAAGTATCTAATTACTTATCTTCATCTAAAGCTTTGATTTCTTGAATTAATTAAACATTATATATACAATACAGATTGGCAATATGAATTAAATAAATGCGGCATTTATTTTATCATATATGAATAGTAGATGAGTCTAAATTAGATGCAGAACTAAAGCGTTATGGTTTTAAATTTTAGTCTCTGACCATACCGTTATGACCAAAGACTAAAATATAACTCGTGAAACCTTATAACGCTACAGTTCGATTCAGCAGCCAAGTCTCACTGCACAAATGCATCCTTTATAAATGTAATGAAATATTTACCCTTGAATTACTGTGCAGTGTAGAGACGATTCATAATACTAGTATTTCATATCTAATTATAATCAAATTTAATATTCTCCCTCAGCAATGATCTGATTAAAAACAAATAGACGAACTACTTGTTCCGCAAATTAACGATAAGACCATATGATATTCCATATATACGTATTTACTATTTTGTTTAAAAAGAAAAATAAAATTATATAATTATGTATTTTTTTCATAATGTAATCCAAATTTTATTTCTTATTTCGTTTTAATACATAAAACATTTTTTCTTGCATTATCATTTTAGCAAATGACCCATTTGTTATAAATATTCAACGATTTCTTAATAGTAAAACATAACAAAGGAGGGTAATCAAATGTTGAACCCGCTTTCGATTGGTTAGTTTGGATTTTGAATTTCGAAACTCGAATTTCGAATCTCGTATATCGAAAATTGAATCTCGAATAAGCCTTCTGGGCTTTCGTAGAAACTGTGTCCATATCAAAATAACTTTTCTCAATCGCAACGGATTGCACGTTAATAAAATGAAAAAGAAACTTTTTGGGTAAAAAGCTCGGAATTTTCTTGTAACTAAGGTAACACAACATTTATAAAATATAAAAAAGATAATCTGAATTATGAACAATATTGTAGCAATTGTATCATGTTAATGATATCCAAAACTATTAGATAAACAGCATGTTAGGAAAAGTTAGTAGAATGAAAACACCGGTAAGCGAGATAAAACTTAGAGACCGACCTGAACTTTGCTTAAACATCCCACAACAGTATTTAAAAAAAGTATGCAACTCTTAATCGAACGAAGTTATAGATTTTTCACAAAAAAATCCATATCTAATTGTACTGTACGTGACTCCAAATTTTACGGAATTCAAACCAAAACTGTAGGAGGTCATAAGTACTTCAAGAACCCTCTCTACACTGCACACTAAAGAGTTCTGATTCAAGGGTATTTTCTGCAGTTAGAGGTATATGCTCTTAGATCTAAATTCTAAAAAAAATAAGAAGAAGAAATTCACAGTACATTACTCAATTTATAATCAATTCAAGAATTTTAAACTTTTTAAAAGGCCAAGATTAATTAATTGCACTTGTTATTTACATGTACATGTATTTTCTCTATGGAATTCTACAACAATGATTTCTATTCACTGATACTATGTTGTTTTTTATTATTTTTTCCAGGGGTAAATGCCATGCATCATATAATAAAAATCAAATCGATAATAATGCTCAATATATACCCATTCGGGGTCATCTCCTGGTGACCTTTCATTATCAAATCAAACGTTCAATTCCAAGAATTCAGAAATATCTCGGAGTTCAGTTGCAGTAGTAAAAACCCCGATGATACACAAACGGAAAATCGTGACCAATTTTCCAAGGCTGCCAGGAGAACAACCACATTATTTTATGTACAGAAATATAATAAATTCTTTCTTTTGTCTTGTTTTTTAGCTCCTTGTTTTGGACGAAACGGGAAGATCTCCACAGATAATTTTACTTCTATATTCATTTTCCCGAATGTCGCTAAAGTATTATCTCTATGATTGGTCAACATTTAAATGAATATTTTTCTTTGATAGGTCACTAGGAGATGACCCTAGATGGAGTTTTTTCAGATCCTTTTCTAGCGATCTATGTGAGCGGATCAAGAGATCTACTTTTAATCAGATTGCAACCATTAGAACTCGAAATGCCAAAATAATTATACTTTGTGTAAAAGAGGTAACAAAACCAATTATCATAAATCAAAACATTTTGCTAAAAAGACATAATAAATACAGATTTGAAGTTCAACAATATAAAGGTAAGGTATTTCATTTAAAAAATATTTTCTCTATATCATACGAATGTTATTATTTTAACGCTGGTATTTCTGTCTTTTATAATAAGAAATATTTTTTATGGAACTATAAAAGAACTTACCATGAATTACACTCTCTCTGCATGGATTCGCCATCCGAGTAATGAATTCCAGACATGAGACAACCTAGGGACAATTTTATTCAAAATGACAGTAAAAATCACCACAATTTTAACTAATTTTACATTTTTTTCAAAATAGATTTTTATTTTTAATAAAATCTACTGATATATAACGCATTATTTTCGTCTTTTTCATGAAAAGATCATAATGACATCAAATTCTCGAAAAATTTGAGCAGAAAATATTTATTTAAAAAAAATTTGGTGTTCCATGTAGTTAAAAATTAAAGAGAAAGATATCTATAATCAGAACAACAATAAGGATGTGATCCTCTATTTTTTTTCTAGAATTCAGAGAAAAAACTGAAATATATTTATACTTGAAAATGCACTTTTAAAATGTGTAATTCTTTTTATCAAATGAAAGAAATCCAATAAATTGGCATCTTTGTAAACCAAAAAGAACATATCAGCTGTCTTCTCATTGGTTCGAGTAGAATAAAAAATTTACCACGGATTTGGTGGTTTTAAATGCGAAGTAAGTTGAGTAGGAGAGGGAATAAGTAAAAAAAAATGGCTTCCGAAGGATGATTTGAAATTTCGAAGTTAAAAGCCACCGTGAACGTAAGGACATCTACTCCTTGAAACTATTTAAAGCTTATAATTGTTGTTTTAACGTAAAAAACATTCTAAACCGAGATAAATATCAATGTATTTATAAAAACTAATTACATGTTCGTGCTTTGTAAGATTATTTTTATCTTTTGAATACGTAATGCATTAACAATGTATTAAAAACAATAGTTACATTGGTCCAATGTACTCATTATAAGCACACGCAAATGTAAGATTTTTTTTCAGTCACATTATTTCATCTTTTAATAATGATACTAGTATGCTAAAAGCAATTGTAACTTAAGAAAAGAAAAAAAAACACCATGAAAAATGAAATATATAATTATAAAGATAACAAACAGTATTTAAGCTGAAAATTCCATGAAACATTTATACTTATTTTTAAGAAAATTGCTCAATCAAATCGAGGGTTACCTTTTGAAAAAGGAATCAGTTCTGGCTTCAAGAGTTCGGTGAACTCTGCTTGGTCTAGTTTAAAGTCTTGGTTATTATCCACCTTATCAATCATGGCATCTATACACGCTATCCTACAGAAAAAATTGGCAGGCATTTACATTGTGTATTACCTCAGTGTTATAAAATTCATTTCAAATATGTTGTTCCTCCTTTTTTAAAAAAATTATTATTATTATTTTTTTTTTTTTTTTAGATTTTTAAAGTATTCAGTTTACCTTATGCTAGTATTTTTTATGTATGAATGTTGTAAAATTAGTAAAATTATTATTGTAAATAGATATTCTATACTTTTGTCGGAAACTTTTTGATATATCTGTTGATTTGTCGTTTCTTTTTTGTCTGATGTAATGGTATATTTCATCTGACGTTATGTAAATGTTCATGTCGTTGTCCACAGATTTGAAGTAGGTTTTTGCTCTTTTTGAAACTACGTCATCTAAAATGATATAAAGATAATTTCAATCTATGGTTTATCTTGTAAATTTATTCTTTTTACACAAATTTTACACAAACATACGATAGTCCATAAAAATATTCCATGGGGGAAATCTTTTTCATTTATTAACCTGGTTCTAAGGCAGCATGCGTTTTGTCAGACTGTTTGGAAACAGTTTGGATTTCTGGTTCTGCAAAACGCATTCAATCCAAGTAGCAGCTAATAAATATTTGTTGTAAATGTAGCTTATAAAAGTATGTCGGATGACTCAATCGTAAGCCAAGGACTTCGAAATGAGAGGAAAAAAAATACATTTAACTTTCACAGAAACCTTTTTCGAGCATCAAAGCAAACAATATTTTTAAATGAAATGTATAAATGTGTAATAAAAACCAGTATTAAATATATACACTGTAAAAATATGTGCAGGATAGTGAACACGAATCTAACTCTTTTTTCTCGATCTTTACCTCTCCCATTTTTGAGCATCAGTTCCATCAGGAAAATCTTTCTCATGTACACTCTGGCATCATCTTTACACTTCAAAGGTTTCCAAGTGCTATTCTTAATCTTTTTAATTTCCATTTCCTTGTTGCTCACTGTGAAAGTAATTCATAATTTCTTATTGTGGTCTTACGAATAAGATCCATTAATCTTTGTTTTTACCTCATTCATAAGAAGGATGCACGGAGTACGATGGCTTATTACAATTTATAATGAGGTATATTTGTCTTAATTAGCATGGAAAATATGCAATGCAAAGAAAGGCTACGATATTTTTGTTCTTTTTTTTAACTTCATGATCCTATTTGGTGATTTTTTAATATTTCTTTGTAAACAATGCCTCTGTAATGTTATGCTTGTCAAATTAACTGTTTTAATGAATAATAATATAGAACATCTTTTTGGCATGCAATATTTATATTGTATTTGATTTAATGGGGAAGAAAGACATGAAAATAAACAGCCAAGTCTTTCTGTTACGGAATGTGCAAAAGACAAAAAAGAAATGATACAAACTTTTTTTTTGATATAAAAATCGTGAACCTTAAAAACTAAGTATGGGATAAAAAAAGGTGAGCATGCCTTAATATATACTGTATATATTAATTTAAAATATCTTATCATTTAGATAAATTAGATATTACCTGAATCAATTACAAACTTATTAAAAGAGGTTAAATACTTCAAATGAGTTTCATAAGAGACATATAAAAATCCCTACAGAGAGAGAGAGAGAGAGAGAGAGAGAGAGAGAGAGAGAGTGCTGACCTATACATGGTCCTTTTTCCTTGACTTTAATGTGCCTCTTTTCTATACAAGCAGTGCGGTGGAGAGAGCAGGGGTTATGATAGGTTCGTTCATCATTTCCACAGACCAGGTGCATGTGGTCAGGGCAGTAACTTACACACTGACACGTGGCTACCTTGTTTATTACTACACACTGTCTCCCAGCTCTACATAGTTTCAAAAAGCATAGGTCTTCTGAAATCATAATGTTGAAAAATACTCACATACATATAGGGTTAACAAATGTTGAATTAAAGATTAAAAAAAATAATTATATGTGATTTCATTTGACTATAAGAAAAAATGTCAAAACAAAAATCATGACCCACAAATTCATTAAGGTTTCAAAAGAAGAAAAAATTATATTTGTTCATAAAATTAAATATAAAAGTGTAATCAAATTATTCTTTTGTTTACATTTGCATGAAAATATTTATTCAATTAAGTACAAAAGTTTAAAAACTTAGTCTTTTAAAGAAGATTTGTACAAAATACACATCGATAAAATACTAAAAATGGTGCTAAGTATATTCCATTTGTTAGAATATATTTAACTTTATGGTTATATAAATCTTTCAAAGTATGAAGAATTATCAAATCTCAAATTGATAATAATTTTGAAAAAAATATTTTCCTACTAGGAAGAAAAATAACCACACATATCAAACACTATTGTATGCATACCATCTGTCAACGTCACGTTGGTCTGAAACATGGAAAAGGAAACGTTACAAGAACTTGTCACACATTCGAAGTAAGGGAAATTGTTCCTATACATGTACATATGAAAATGTGACAATAACTCATATAAATATAACAATTCCCCGCTGTAAGCTTATATATTGTATTACATGTATAGGACTATATACTTGTGTTTCAATGCACTTTCCTTTTGCCTAATGGGGGTCTTTAAGTGGTCAAAAACTGATTTTAAATAAATTAAATTTGTATAATAAAACAATATTTTAAGAAAAAAAATTAACCCATGCAGATGAACACACTTTTATAATGAATTACACATTATCCCTGAACACTAAAGAATAAAAAAGTACTGATTGTAAGATATTCAGGAAAAAATCCAACCTTATTTGAATCTTTTCATTTTACAATAAAACATAGAGATTACAAGAATTTTTAACATATGGATGTATTAATATATAGCAATACATGCCTGTGTAAATTCCTGATTGACCATTATACCTATAGGCGTGATAGATCAAACTCATTAGCAAGTCTTGGACGAATAAATGTTATCGAAAACACTCATTTTACGTGTTAATTGCACGACCATGAATTTATGTTCAGAGTGTACTTAGCAGATCTTAACTGTGAATAAAAGTAGATTAAATGATATTTTGAAGGATGGATCTTACCTCACTTAGACAGGCTCCAAGTTGACACAGGTAGAGTATAGCAAGAAGCAACTGCTAAAGCACAAAAAAACGTAAATAAAAAAAATAGTCGAATATATATATATTTAAAAAGATAAATTAAAAATGATTTTGACCAACATATATGTTTCTTTATCAAATCTTAGTAATTAAAATTGAAGAGAATCATCAATAAAAATCGAGACATAAATGTAGTTTTAATTTTGATAATTGGGATTGAGATCTTACATTATTTAAATGAACATACTTTCGAGAATAATAGTTCGGTTAAGTTATCTTAACATTTTAAACACAATGGTTATTGCAAAAATATTGTAACTTTTTAAAAACAATTACTGAAAACGTGTGCCGAAGGAAACTCAAAATATTAGTTAAACAGATACATTTGCAGTTCAAATCATCTAGGTTACTTCATTGTATTTTAATAATAAATTTAACAACCAATATGTAAGAAATAAAAATGATGATAAGGTAATAGGTTGCAACTTGTATTTTACAAAAAAGGAAACACAATATCCCAAATTTTTCATTATTTCAGACCACGATACTAAAAAAAACTGAATATTGAATCCTTACATTCAATTAAGAAAATGTGAAACAAATATAATTTATACATATGATAAATATTTTATATATTCAAACATTATGTAGAAAAATACTAAAATAATCTAATAAATAAAAACATGATCACCTAGAACACGTTTAAATTATGTGTAAAATATATAAACTAGAACATGTACAATGTAAATTTTGCTTGTACAATACAACAAACATGTACATATTCTATAGCGAGTCTATCCTTCAAAACTTCAAATTAAACAACAAATGATTGATATACTTTTGTCATTTATTACTTATTTCCAATGTGTCACGTTTGCCCTAGGCTGTTTTCGACAGCCATGATTTCTCAGCTTTTTTAATGGCGAATAAGAAACAAACAAATACATTTTTGTCCCCATTCACAGTACACGTGTTAGCAAGCTCATTTATATCACTGAAAAGAAGATGAAGAAATAACCTGAAATTGTAGGTATAATTGTGAACAAAAAGTTGACCTTACCTTAAAATTGTGTATTGCCTTCATTGTCCTGATGGGATCGACTAATTATATAACAGAATTTCCTTTCTTGACAGACAAAAGACATCAAATTGTCAACGTTTGTCATGCATCGAAAGTACACCTGTTTAAGGTTGTTAATGAATGAAAAGGGAGATAATTACTCATTCATTGTTGATAAAGCAGTGAATGCAAATGAACTTTTTATACCATTTTACGATTTCCTGTTTACATTTTTTGGTCAATCTCTATTGGTCAAAGAATTATAACTTGAAAATTTAATAGAAATCAACATCTTCTCCATAGAAAGTGTTTTACTTCATTTGGAAAATGAAAAAAAATAATGCATATGATAAACGTATTCAACATAAAATAAACCATTGACAAGTCTAAAAGGAAAATTATCATGAAAAATACATAAATAAAATTTTCAGTATAAGTGTGTAAGAACACAAAAATTCGCAAAAACCCTCAATTAACCTTTTTTCCTTCACTAAGATTGTTGAAGAAATACTCCCTGATTTGTAGTACTAAGTATCATTAAGAGAATGGTGTTATAAGCTATACGACCATGTAAAAAACACTGAGAGATGTGTTAAGTGTTCCAAAGAAATATTTCAAGCAAAATCGCTAATTAACACCATGTTATGACAAGAAACGCAAAGACAGAACCAAAGATAATGTAATGGACGGGAATTCAATATCAAGAGGTTGTACATGTATATGAATTTAGAATTTAGTTCACTCATTTGTACTGTTCCTTGACTGAAGCCGCACTTAATGTGACAAAATATTACTTTCATCTTGGGCTAGCTTGCCTAAGTTGACATTGTCTATGAAATGAAACTTTTTATCTTCGCTTGTTATGATTATGTGTTAAAGGGTTTGTAAATTACAAATTATTAGTTATAAATTTATTCTTATATAATTGTTCCATTACATTTCGGTCTCGTTTGACATCTGTAAGTGAAGATAAATTGTTTTCATTTGATGTTAAGGCATTTTTGCACATGGTAGCAATATCTAATTCTTGACATCTCTTTCCTGTCTTAGGATGTCATAATGTCATTTACTCATACTTGTTATCAATTTTATGGTTAGATCTTAGGATTGTGGTGTTTGAATTTGTTATGCTTAGCCCTTCCATATTTCAGTGTTGTAAATTAATGTCATACGGATTCCCCCTGTTCATGCAATTCTCTATCCTTAAGTTAATTGGCTGGACAGTACGAAAGTGGGCGGAGTTGTTAAAGATTAGATGTGGGTGAGTTTTTAATTGAGTCAATTTTGGACAATTCCTTGTTAAATTCAGTTTATTAAATCTAGAAAAATTCTTTATTACATTCAGTTTGTTCCATCTACGAAATTTGTTCTAAATTGTGTTTTGTGAAATTCAGTTTTTTGGACTTGCAATAAATTCTAGACTTTAAAAACCGACTTATCAATTGACAATATTACATGGCTGAGACAGGTATTTCTGCATCAGGAGACACACCTCGGCATCAGGGCCCAGTATGACGTGCAGTATTTTACAGTAAAAATATCATTGTCCCCCTCCAAGTCATGTTTTTGCGTACATTTTGCTGTAAAACATAAAAAAGGTCCCGCTTGTAAAATAAACAATTGACTCTGTATATCACATATAGGCATAAAGGGGAAATAATTTTATTTTAAGATATGTGATCTGACATTCTTCTTCACTAAAAATGTTCAAAGAGAACATTGATGAAAGATTCAAATTTTGCCTCATATATTGAGGTTATGGTATATAATTACTTCATTTTGGTTCAATATTTAAGTATGAAACCTTGAATTGATAATAAAATGCAATGCACCATAGGGATCAAATAGCAAATTATTCCTACTGCATAAAAAATTTCTGAAATTGAATCGAAATCAGTGTGAATCTTGCACTTTTTCTTATACTCATAAATCTCTTTCTGAGGAAGAAATTCTTCAGAATCATATGTCAGTTTTAAATAATTTTATATTCCAAACAACCAAAATGAATGTGTATTACCATATCCATTTTGGACTCCGAAACTTTCTTACAAAAAGGATATGGAGGAAGAAATTCTTCAGAATCATATGTCAGTTTTAAATAATTTTATATTCCAAACAACCAAAATGAATGTGTATTACCATATCCATTTTGGACTCCGAAACTTTCTTACAAAAAGGATATGGAGATAACGAACAGTATTCAATCTCAAGGTCCATACAAACAAAGATACATAGCGGGTTTCAGTAAATGTTTAACAAATTCTCTTTCTTTACTCCTCACTAAAATATCAACAGTAGTGAAGGAGAAACTTCAAGAGTACTGAGAAAAATATATTCCAGAAGTAGAGTAAATAAAATGTGAATGAATACTAAAAAATTCCAAGGAACTTTTGGAAAAATTGAAATCACAAGACTTTACCAAAATCAACAAGATAAACGACTTTTCAACTTTATGCACAACCATTCTCCACAATAAATAAAAGTCCATGCTTCTTGAACTGACAGCTCCTTTTTCAATGAAATGAAACTTACCTTGTCAAAATTATTTGCTTAAAAACATTCTGATTGTACACACACGTACTATGAAGTTAACATTAAAAAGATGCTCGAGTCTCTGATTGACAATATCTATGTGGTTTTTGGAGACCACGTTTTCGAACAATCTATTGGAATTCCCATGGATACCAATAGCGCCCCGTTATTAGCAGATCTATTTTTGTATTCATATGAAGCAGAATTTATCCAAATCTTATTTGTGAAAAGAGGAAAACACTTGCCTTCAACTCGACATTTATATATATTGACCACGTATTGTCAATTGACAATGATTATTTCAATTCTTGTGTTGAGAGGATATCCAGATGAGCTTGAGATAAAAGATACTACAGAGTGTGAAATATTTGTTTTTCTTATTTGGATGTTTTACTTGTAAAAGACGTTAATTATCTACGATGAACGTAATGACTTTAACTTTTTTATTGTGAACTTACGTTACTCATGCAGCAATATAGCTTCACCACCTGCATACGGGGTTTATATTTCGCAGTTGATTCGATACGCAAGAGCGTGCTCAAATTATGCACAATTTCTAAAACGATGTAAATTATTGACAAACAAGTTGATGATGCAAAATTTCAGCGGAAGATGCTCACTCTTCAATGCCACCTCTGATGTTTTTTGCGTCCGTGTTTGCCCTGCTCATATTTTGTATTGTTTAATGGACGTTTGAGCTTAAACACTGTTCGGTATCTCCCAATTTCATACACAGAATCCTCTAGAAATTTTGAAACTCAAAATGTAAGCCAATATTAAGACTGAATCAAATTGTTAGAAAAAATGAAACCATTGTTAGAGTAATTAAAACAAAGGTTCTCAAAGGTTGCAAAGTTCAACTTCATATGAATGTAATCTTTAGTAAGTCATATTCCCACACCAAACAAATGCTCTGGTTTATGTGCGTTTCTAAACGCAATATCACACATGTTTACTTCAAGTAGGATTTTCAATAAAGGACTTGCTCCAAAACTAAGTTTAACAAAGTCTGAATATGTTGATAATAAACAGGATGACAAGGTAGACGAATGGGAAGAACAAAACGATTCTAGCAGACAAAGTTTTCACATGGTATTCTTAGGACAACAAGAACAACACATTCATGTAGAAAGCAAACAACAGACACCTGTTAATACAACTCAAACAGGAAACGCGGAAACATATTAACATACAGACAGACAAATTCCAAGCCTGTTGAAAATGAAGTAAGTCACTTGGAAATATTCCAAGGAATAACTGAAGCAACTGACTACTGAACATCCATAAAAAAGTTTTGTATCGTCAGTCAGCAACCTTCAAGGAACCTAATAGGAAAAGGAAAAAATAATTTTTAAAGAGAATTAATGTAGGTGAGTTTTAACAACATCCTATTTTCACCTATCTAGATGTTACATTTCACAACTTGATGTTTCACCTACAGTATGTGAAAAAGTAAAGTAACGTGTGTGTCTCCAAATTCTGTTTGTTGGACAAAAGAACGAAGAATTTAATGCAAATATTTTTATTATTAGATAAACTCTTATCCGGCTCCACCCAATAATATAAATTCAGTAAAAGATCACTTCTATAATTAGCAACAATGATAAATAATGATTAATATTCAGGATTTAGCTTGGGCATTAAATCACTTGAGGGAGTAACTATCTCCCATAACTTTCTCCCGCTCTAGAATGTTCACTTATTATAATGAATGTAAAATAATTATTATAAAAGATCATATTGATAGAATATCCCAAACTTGGGTCAGGCATCAGCTCACATATATAAAAGTTTGGAATTAACAATTACCCAACGAGACTCATCAGCCATAGTACGTCTTAAGTTTAGATGAGAAGGAGCAGTCTGTCTCTCATATTAGCTGATCTCTGTTATATATGACGTTCTTGCGTATTACGTTACTACGGATATGACGTTTCACACACGTATCATTACCTGCGTATTATATTCGATCGGGTTAGGAAGCCATGTTGCCTATAGACTGACATTTCCTGTCTCATTTGCACGAAACGTCTGTATATCGAGGATCAGACAGGCAAGCCAGTCTATGTTGCCTACAGCACAGTAGGAAAGCTGGTGGCCGTAATATATATATTACGGTCATCAAAACATGTCGGCCGAGCCGTCCGATTGAAATTTCTCGACGGCGGCCAGCTGTAGGAAAGCTGGTGGCCGTAATATATATATTACGGTCATCAAAACATGTCGGCGGAGCCGATCGATTGAAATTTCTCGACGGCGATTACAAACATTATTCAATAAAAATGAGTATTTTAGATATTGATGAAGTGAACTTCGATGTTATCTCCAGGCCAGTAATTAAAAAAAACGCCTTTGAAATTTTGCAATTTGATAACAAACACATTCCAGTGAATAGATGATGACAGTAATATAATATACAGATGACCGTTGATGATAATATTTTACAAACTCATATTGTGACACGATAGCGGTGTTTTTCTTCGAAGTTAACTATACAGAACGGGACTATGGTGGGCGGAGCTACTTTCCGTTCTGTATTGGTCCTATATACTGCCTTGTATTAGCCGACTACTAGTATTCTGTATCTAAAATACAGCACGGTCTAAAAATAAATCTGATTCAATTTATCAAAAGGACGTACAAATAGTAAATGCTGATGTTTTCCTATCATAAATTTTGGAGAAATACCCGGTATTTCCTTGGGAATGTAAAATGTTAAAATTCCTCATTCACTTTTTAAAAACTTATTCCACACAAAATCTATACGTTATTTTGATCCAAACAAAAAGGAAATCTCGCAATATTGGAAAACATCCACTCTCCTCGTGCGAAATCGTTCAAATCCAGTTTTTGCGTTTTTATTTTTTAAAATCCTTATCGCTGACGACAGCCGCACGACTCTTTCACTTCATTTTTAATGTCGCAGTTTAATTAGAAAATAAAATTCATGACATCAAAGCCCATCGAAGATCTTTGCTTCCGACGTCTATGTAATTTAATGTTCAGCTAAGTATTTTATCGTAAGAGAGCTTCCGTACATTTTCCCAGTGTAAAAGTATGTCGTCAACTGTAGAAGTCAGCGTTACTCGTAAAAGTTCAATAGGCATACGTCATTTTCAATATCATTTTCCACGATACATCAACACCAGGATATACTGTTCAGATTCGTCACACGTAGCTGCTCTATTGTCACGGGTATCGGCGTGGAATGGCAACCCGTTTTCGTGCTGGTTATCTTGCATTACTTTTGTTTACATTTTATTGCAGTTACGTGCATCTGTGTTTGTTTGTATGCTGCACTGACTTGTACAACTATAATTGTAAGTTTCTTTAGTATCTTGTATTAGTCAAAAAGTATTAAGTTATTGTTGTCGCTACCGAGTACTGTATAGCATACGTCCGTCTACACCGGTGTCGACTGATTACACTGAAAAGAGAATAAGTCCTGTACTTTATATAGGGGTCTGTAGGTTTAGCGATTCTCCGAACAAAAATGGCGAACACATTCCTTTTTACGAATCGTGTTCAGCTTTAAAGTCGAATCGAAGGCTACAACAAACGGCTCGTCTTAAAAGCGTTTTTAAGTAGACTCTACCTAATATGAATGCAAAAACAAGTCTTCTAATAATTAGGAACAATAAGAGCTAGGACTAATGACAATTTTTTGTGAATTCTGAATCGAATTCTGGCATTCAAAACATATTGATATTGACAATGAGAAATGCAAGCTCGGAGTATTTGTGTGTAGAATCAGGATTTTTAAAAAATATATATATATATACATGAGTCTGTATATAACCAATGATTAGTATATCATTTTTAAAAGTTTTATATTTATTGAAAAACAGTTGTGTTTGATGTTAAATAGTTTGGTTTTTGATTTATTGTGGAAAATGTTTGTTTAAGTGTTGAAATGGATTTTTGTTAGAATTTAGTATTCAAATATAAAAAGTTAATATTATTTTCATATTCGCCAGGCGAGCAGTCAAGCACAGATACATGTACCTGTCTAAAATTCTAATTTCATTTATTATTGTGAAACATTTTGAAGGACTCCTCATAAAAAATCTGTGTTGTTTAGTTTTGCCATTTTCTCATTCCTATTTATTATTATTGATGGAAATTATGTCATATTCGCGACTTCTGATTGCATGCTGAGTAAAGACTGTAGGTTATGTAGAATATTATATGTTCACATTTTCTAGCTAAAACATAATTTACTTTTGTAATCACATTTTCTAAAAACAAGTAATAGAATAGGATAAAAAAGCAAACACAAAATCTCATTAAACATTTCAAATTTCAGAGACCGATTCGTTAACATGTTTGGTAAGATTAAAATGTTGGTCTGTATTTGAGAATACTTGTACATCCATGAAAGTTTACTATGAAATTAAATTCTAAAGAGCATATGACTATGGGTTCTTTCGTAAACATTTCAAAAGAGTTCAATACTGGATTCAAATTGTAGTTGGTGAAAAAATATATTCAGAAAAAATGTATTATCTAATCGGCTAAATTTGATCTTGAAAATGTCACTTTTCAACCACCAATTGATTTCATGGCAAAATAAAAGAAAGAAAAAAAAAAGAAAGATTAACTGAGAAATCGAATTTCACACCTTCAGGATACCTCTAAATATTTTGCAAGACAAAATAGCAAGTGTGTAAAATTCATGAAAAGTTTTGGCAAGCAGGTTTCCGAAACTTAAAAATATGGGCCCCCAATAAAAAAGAAATTTTAAATTCCAAAGCCTTCTTGCTTTATATAATTGAAATTGCTGATTAATACTATATTTTTAAGTTCTGAGAAACATGTTTTATAGGGGTTGACCTCGTTTCTATCCTCGATTTGACTCAATAAAATTATCAACATTCTTTAACCTTATATGTTTACATATATCATCTTCCAAACATTATTTTGCTACTATCTAAAATAAATTAAATATTCGGGGGACCACGTTTTGTAAAATAAAAAATAAATAAAAAAGACTTACACTTAAAACATGATTGTGACGTAAACCTTTTGTTTGTGTTGTCCATTCTATAGTTTAGTGTTGAGCTAACTCCCCGAACAATCCATTAAGTTACCTGTAAGTGTCCATTCTTTTTGGAAAACTGTTCATTCTTTTAAGAATGGACAGTTTTTTCAATAAGAATGGACAGTCAGAAACAAACAGAATGGACAGTTAAATCAAACAGAATGGAGAGTTACAGGTAAACCTTAGCATGTGCACAAGAGGGAAACAAAAACAAATTATTACAATATATTGAATAAGATTTAATGTACATATGTAAATAACAAAAAGAACTTTGAGATATAAGTCAATCCAGAACACCATGTCTGCATCGGATTTGTTCGATTTTACACATTTTCAAAAGTCCATGAGTAATGCACATTATATCAATTCACAAAACTTGTATTTAAATGACAAAATTTCACAGTTGATTCAGATTTTGGAAGCACCGTTCCCACGAGAAGAATCTATTTTAAGCTTGAAGTAGGCTTATATTGAACACATCAACCAGAAAACAGTTTGCACCATGAAAACTACACTGCTATAGTGAATATTTCGGTAGCAAATAATTAAATTTAAAACATTTCCAGATTTGATTTGATATACATTTTCAGGTCGAAGTTTGACCCATGGCTATCCAACACTCGGAACACAATTTGCATTTCACCATTACACTGCTACAATTAATATATCCCCAAAAAATTGAATTCGAATAAAAAAAACACATTCTATGATTGAATTCGAAATATCTGTATTTGTCATCGAAATTTTGAGGGGATCAAGGTTTGGATAATATTTTCTTTTAAGCTTCCTATTTTAAGTTTCCAGGTCAAAGTATCACTGGTTGTGTGCATCTTTTGGTTTCAATTCGATTTCGATTCTGCCATATATTCTCTCCATCAGAGGAAAACATGTTTGCCTTTAGAACGCAAAATATAAACTGATATTGAGGAGCTGCATTCTTATATGAAAACTAGCATCCCCCAAAATCCACCTGTAACTGTCCATTCTTTAGACAAAGACCTTTTGTTATTTGCAACTTGAAACACAATGGCTATTCAACAAATTGCTTTTCACCCAAAGCTTACCTGTAACTGTCCATTCTGTAAACAATGAATTTATAGTATGTGTGCTACCTGTTCTGCACATTTTTTGTTAAATTTTCAGAACAAAGAGAATCATGTTTTAAGTAGGAGAAAGGCCTCGAACTGTCCATTCTGTGAGAGAAAGAACTAATCTCGGGCCTACGGCCCTCGATTAGTTCTTTCTCTCACAGAATGGACAGTTTGAGGCCTTTCTCCTTTACTTCGATACCCCATCTCCCACTTTGAAATTTCAAATCTGTATAACGTTCTAAACATCTTGCAAAAGATGCCTAAATGTATGAGAACATGGTTTTTAAAAAAAAAAAACTTGGTTTACCTTCCCTTATCCACCCGCTGACAAAAATCGAAATTCTAAAACCTTATTGCGCATTTTCAGATCACTATGTATGGTCTTTCAAATCACCAGGTAATTATTTTTATCACATATTTAGCCCTTTATCCCGTGGATATAGCTCATTGGATATCATTTTCGTATCCGTGTGTGTTTTCTATCCCCTCGCCAAGGCTCGGGGATAGAAAACACACAACTCGTTGGATAAAAATCATATCCAACCACAAACCATGGGAGATCCTATATTGATACTACGTAAATTTTGTTAAAGAGAAGTTCTGAAAACCCGGTTTTTATATGTTAATAAAAAGATATTGCGAGTATAAAATTGTCTTCTATTCTGGCTTTTACTCAATTAATAGCAGAGGGCAAAAACTGAATCAACGTTCACACAAAGTCCAGAATCATAGACTTGGATTCTTTTGTCTCACTCTACTGCGTTAACGATGAGGAAAATTCTACACTGCTTCTCCCTATCATCTGAAAGAATGCAAAGGTAACTGACATCAGAAAAATAATTTTTAAGGATATCGACTTAAAAAGCTTATTATACAGAGGAACTTTTGCGTTGGTTCTCTATTGATTGAATTTTTTATACATGTGAATATATATAATCCGAAAATTTCATACATTTTTATCTCATTCTCAACTTGCAGTGGCAGCGGTACAAAGATTGTCTCTTAAAGTAAGTTTGGATGAATATGTGTTAATTAATTAATTACAATTACTGTATAAAGTATGAATATGTGGATAATGAAATTTTTGATTTTAAGAAAAATTCGAATAATTCTTTTCTGCTATAAAAGAAATTATCTTAATATCTAAAGAAAACAAATATTAAAAATTCTATCAATTTTAAAGAAAGATTGACTGATTCGTTCATCAACTACAAATGTGTGCCTAGAGTAAAGATAATCTTTATTTTTTCTCTCTCTATATTTTTGAAAACCTCATATTGTTAAATCGCTGAAAAATGGTCAATTTTTGTCCAATTTCATTATTTATTTCAGTACATAAACCACAAAGTGTGTAATTATCTTAATCTAAAAGTTCATCAAATATTTAGTCTTGAGAAAAAGATAGTTCATTATTTACATCATTTCTACAATTCAAAGTCAATATTGACTATAAAATTCATTGTACGTATGTGACTTGAATTGTCATGTCGCACTTAAATTTCGTTATTTTAAAAACATCGATGCTAAAGAGATAAAAACTGATGTTTTTATCAAATAAAACAAATTTTTGGAGTATCAAGAAATTTGTATTTAAATCCGTCATGAAAATGTTGTCATGCCGGTGATTTTACAAAATGTTATTCTCAATGAAAATATAACCTTCACTTTTGCAGCACATCTATTCATCATTGTACAAATATTTCGGAGTACTTGTACATCGAATCCTACACGTTATGAATTATATATATTTTGGGGGTTTTTTTTTGCGTGTGTAAGTTGCATGTACATTTGATTCTTTTAAATATTCTTCATTTTTATGCGTTATTTTCAAGAATTTTATCAAAATGTATTTCTAAATTTGTAACGATGGGCTGTCTGTTAACTGTTTGAACCGATTGAATCACAGTACTCTTTGCAGAGTTAGGCATGCAAAACCACGTTTGAACCAGAAATAAATGATGACTAAATAGAATATTATTACACTTTATATAATTACATTTGTATATTTTGTAAAATTTAAATTTTCATGAAAGTGGCAAAGCTTTCACTTAACTTTGGATCCTCGAATTACCGATAGGCACTAAGTTATTAAGTATTTACCCATTGGTCCGTGTAAGCAGTGTTTTGAAAGCAATGTTTCCATCTTTGTTTGCTACGATCAATGATCCTTGTTGCCGAACGCAGCAAAGGTGGCCCTTGGCGGAATTTTTTCTTCTTGTGGGGTTCAGAAAAATCATTTATTACTTTTTTTTTAAAAAAAAAAAGCCCCAGGAACGCTTACATAAAATTCTGTCATACGTTCTTATAGATTGGTGAAATTTGAAATACTTAAAACGAATAAATTAGATAAATAATTGTCTGAACATGTTTCATTACAGAATACTAAACACCTTTGCTATTTCAGAATGAAGATACTGGCTTTAGCATTAGTGGTTGGCATCTCTTTCAACTTTTGTGAAAACAATGAAGCCACTATTGCAAAGGAGCCATCTGAAGCTCTACAAATGCAAATTTATAATAATCCTCTGACGAAAAACCAACTGAAGAAACTTTTTCAAAACGCTGTCATGAAAATGATATCAGGGAAGAAGATGGAAGCAGAAGAGAAGCAGTTCTTAAGTTTTCTGAATTCCTTACGTCATCTTATTCTGAGATAGAAAGAAAAATGGTTGTCATCAATGTAATTTTTCGTATTTCAATTGTGCAATTTCATCATAAAAATGATTATCTTATAATAGATTGTTACCCTTCTCACACTTAATCACCTAATCTGTAAATACACGCAATTATTTCAAAATAAATTGCATTTTTGCATAACTTTGTCTGTTTTTATATTGGATACAGTATATAACAGAATAAAAAAAATCTTATTTGAAGGGATTTTGGATGCAAACTTTTAATATTTCGTTGTGGATGCGAATTTGTGGGTCTTTTTATACCATGAAAATAATGCAAATTAATCACCATGAAAAACAAGTTCTTTCTCTGTATAAAATGAATGTTGTGGCATAAATTGACACTTATGTTAATGAAAAACCAATACTTTTCGAATTCGTTCGATTCAAACAATTTGTATAGTTTATATGATACAAAAGATGATGTTTTAGTCCCATACAATAATTAAGTCACCCTAGGAGTAAAATTTTCACCAAACCCGAAATTAAGTATTAATTTAAATAGCAATACTTGTTTAATTTACTACGCAGCTTTAATTCTTAGCCAAGTTCAAACGGTGCCTATTTTAGTAGGTTTGAAGTAACCAGCCCGCTAAAATTTTCATCTTCAAATTTGAGCCCTTGCATATACGTAAGTACTGAATGCACGAAAGAAACACTTAAATCTGCCTATAGTTAAAAATATGTTTTTAATCTGGTATTTGATTTTATTTGAATTCCTGTTAAATCGGTATTGAAATGTTTATGAAACGCACTGAAAATCCACCTAGAAAAAAAATATCCTTTCTTTTGCAACATTGAAGCGCCCAGTGTCCAAGCTTCCATTGTACCATTGAACAATCAAAACTCCCGCTAAATAAACACAATGTATGTTGAATGATTTAGTGATGTAATGATAAATACATGTACACCTTAACCAAACCATGGTTTCTCCCTTGGTTTTTAAAAAAAAATATATAATGAGGTCCTAGTCAAAGCAATGATGAAATCTTGTTGAAATAAACAAACCATTTGGAGTGTCCTATTAATATTTTTTTTTAAAAGAAATATGTAGAGATAACGAACAGTATTCGAGCCCAAAAGTTCACTAAACACTAAAAAAATGAGCGGAATACACACAGACTCAGAAACGCAGCCTTTAAAGTGGAGAAGAAGCAAGAAAAACTAAAAAAATTAACAGGATGTGTTTTTGAAATACTATGTGCCCGGTGGCAACAAAGTTCGAAAAACTATTTTTAGCAAATAGGTCACCGTCAAGGTCACAACGTAATTGACCTTGGTGTCATTTCAAAGAACTTAGTTAGTGGAGTATGCATACCAAATATGAAGTCTATATATTTTATGGTTCAAAAGTTATCGTAAAGTTTAAAAAAAATTTTTTTTAGTATTGAGGTCACAGTCAAGGTCAAAGGTCATTGACCTTGTTGTCATTTGAAAGAACTTAATTAGTGGAGTATGCATACCAAATATGAACTATCTAACGATTCAAAAGTTATGGCGAAGGTAAAAGTTGACAACAGACAGGCAAAGATACAGACAGGACAAAATAATGTACGCCCCGGATCTATCGATTCGGACGCAAACTAAAAATTGATACCCCAAATCTCAAAACTTAAAAATTTATTTCTGTTTGGGGTGTGGGGTAAGGGTTTATAATCATAAGTATTTGACTGTAGTGGATCAAAACGAAAGAAAAAAGGGAAGCCTTTAACTTATATATTTTTGCTATATTAAACACATACAAGGGTTGATCCAAAAGTTCGTAGAATTTCTTTCTAAAATTTTAGTGTGATTTAATGGAAGCAAACAACAGGCATATTCATAATATAGAGGCGTAATGCAACAATATTGGAAAATTTCACTACTTTCTAATTACCAATCAGGTCATACGACCTTTCTGAAAATGGATAGTTGTGAAATCCGGGGGAGACTTCGACGTAACGTCAAGTTAGATTTGTCACCGCACATTATAGAAGCATCTCTCTCTTATGTCCAATTTGAATAGTGGTATAAAACAAAATGCTGCCCTTCTCTTCATTTTTTTCTCAAGAAAAGCCTGGCTATCCTCTCGTAGCAACTTATCTTCATTTTTTTACTCAAATGTAAAAAAACTACCCATCTTTCCCTATAATGTTCCAATTTCAGTAGCAATGTCAAGAACAGTACGGCAGCCGACAACGTCCATTAACGCTTTTCATTTGTCTAGGGGGATAAACACTTAAAACAGAGCCTCAAACAAGCGACCACACCTTTAATCAACTTCCATAGAAGTTTTATTTTCCTTAAATTTCTTATTTCTTATGCTACTTGAAAACCAGGAACTAAATGCATTTTTCCCAAGCCTATGTCAATGATATACGCATTCAAGATAGAGTGAATCCGTGGTTTTCATGAAAAGGATGACTTGACCGAACTTTGACGTTGTCTAACAACTTGAAGATGAACAATAAATCATCAACTTATAAACTAAATATCCAGTAAAATCAGTTAAACTCTCACACAAGTGTTTATAAAACATCAAACAATCATAATAATGACATAATTTTCGTTTTATATACCACATAGCACTGTTTAATTCTGATTTCACGTATTAAGAATTAGAAGGATAATAAACGCATTAATGTCCCCCCGCATTTGCAAACAACCGTTTCTATGGCAACAGTAGTATAAGGATTCTCGCTAGCCCGGAAGTGACGTCATAACCGGAAGTGGCGTTTTTACATTTCACACTGTTTTTGCACGTGCTCCTGTGTAAAAAGAAGCATATAAAGGTATTGTTTTTAATACCTAAAAATTAAGAGCAAGTGGTCAGGAAAGAAATATCAAAGTTTTGAAAATTTCACACAAAGACTTTTCGGACATAGGTCCCTCCTTAAATGAA
The DNA here is from genome assembly GCA_003671525.1 of Saccostrea glomerata. Taxonomy (NCBI): domain Eukaryota; kingdom Metazoa; phylum Mollusca; class Bivalvia; order Ostreida; family Ostreidae; genus Saccostrea; species Saccostrea glomerata. Next base: position 1,400,282 of record PRKT01000038.1, on the reverse strand, counting down.
AACTATGTCTGTTTTGTTTTTACTAATAATTGAATCAAAGATTCTACACCCCTTTTACAAATGCGCTTAAGCGGTTTCATAAATGTTTATAGTTAACAAAATTTGATGTGTATTATCTTAATTTTTTTTTTTAATTTGTTTCCAAATTTGGTTTTTCAACATCACGTAAATATCTTGGTGTAAAACTAGCCCTCCAACCGCATTCAAAGTCAGCAAAACACAGCATGTTATGTAAATCAACTTGTGATTTTTAATAACTATACACTTTCATGTTTCAAATGACATATAAAAGTGTTAGTATCTTCAGTTCACAATTTTTTTGACTCTTTCTCAAAGACGATTAGGCAATATAAATTGAAAATGCGTGGTAAATGGCGTTAAAACATTGCTTTCTTCGATAATTTTGGGTTGTATATTCAATATCTTGTGATGTTTACAAAGCTTGTGATGTAAATTTGATAATCTTGCGATGTACCGGTATATTCAATAATCTTATGATGTATGTGCAGTATTTTTTTATATGACACAATAGAGTTCTACTAAAATAAGAACAATTTACACTGGTTGGAAATAACGAGAGTACCCGGTGATGCAATTTTAAACGTGGATCAATTTTCAAACTCTCATATCTTTTGTTTTAATACAAAGAAAAGACTTTACTTATCGTACAAAAACTCCGGGAAATGTTCACTGGCAACAAGATATTCGGATTCTTGAAAAGTTTGAGATATCTGCTGTATAAGAGGAAAATAAAGTTACCAGGTAGTAACGGTACCGTGACTCTAATTTATCATGTCCACATTCACAGCGTGGTTCCTACTTTTACTTTGGAGTCCAATGAAAAACCTTGCATAGGTTTTCGAATTTTTTTTTGGGACGGGGGGACCCATTAAACCCTTACAGTAGCCTTTATAGTTTTCTGGTGTGTAACTTTGTCATCTGACTGGAAAAATTATATACATCTTGTATTAATCATGATTGCCCCAAGATGGGGCTACCCATATATCGAAAGAAAAAAAAACAGTGGATTTATTACAGCACGCCAAAAAAATTAGTAGCATAAAGAGAACAATTGTCATTTCTTTCCCTTTTTGACCTTTTGGTTGACTCCGCAAAGGAACATAGCTATTTGGAAGTTTGGATTGGACTATAAAGTCAAAATATTAAAATGTACACATATGGTACACATAACAAGAAATTGCACATCCGAACCCACCTCAGATGTTTTGGAGGTCCGTGTTTGCTCTGGTCCTATTTTGTATTGTTTTATGGACTTTTGTATATATTTCATACATACAACACACGATTTGAAATATATTCAATCAACAAGATACTGCACATACATCACAAGATATTATTATACCTCATATAAATAAACACAAGTAAAACAGAATCTGATTGGCTAAGGCAGTCACATGATCGTCGTGTTCGCCCTGTAACAAAACTTCGTGTTTCCCGCATTCGGTTCACCTCGGCTGACTACGCTATCTTGCAAATGGCTATTGTGACGTCACATAACGCTGCTTTGACGTAGAACGACATAGGTCCCCCCTTAAATGAAATTATTTTCTTCTTATTTTAACAAGTTTTATCAAATCTGATGAAAAGCTAACAATGACAATATTCCCAAAAATTCTTCATTATTTGATTCTTTATTTATCTGCTCAGAGAAACGCACATTATTTAAAATATAAGAATGTAGAATATTTTGCGATTCCCTTATTACGAAGTATTTGTGAAATATCACGTAAATATCGCACCTAGATATCATACAAAAATAAAAGCATTTTCGGGGGGGGGGGATAATATTATTTCAAATTAATGAATTTTATGAATTTTCTTATCTGTGATCTTGACAAAGGATTGAATTGAAAAATCTATAGAGGAATCATTTAATTTATGTCCCCCCTTCCACCATATAATCTGTTGATTATTTCAAATGCTTACTTGCTTGTGAAAACTTTATCGTCAATTAAATCTCAAAAACAAAACAAAGTTAAACCCTCCCCCACCACCCTTTAATAAGTTGTTGATAATTACAGTTGCATATTACATGTGCTCTAAGGAGCAATATACATTCTACATTCATTTAACGTAAATTGAATTTTCAGTACCATTAAAGCATAGCTGCATACCTTTTAAGTTCTATGTCTAAGCAACAATTTAAATGGGAAAAATTAGGTGCACAATTTAATACATGTATTTCTTGCAAAACAAAAAAAATGGAAATTGATTCAATTTTGACCAGTTTCTTGACACCCAACACCCACAGCCGTCTTTTTTTTTTAACCCGATGTGGCAGCCCCACCCCTCGCCCACTACATGCAGCGCTGCGCCTATTCTCTGGAATTATATTTCCTACGAAAAATGATATTTTCTTCTTCAAAATGTTTAGCTTGGTATACAATTTAGGTGTATATAATCATTTTATTAGTTAACGATACACTATCATTTCAAACAAATAGCAAAATACAAAATAAGTTTTGTTTCAGATTTACGTGCATTACACTTAAAACCTGGCAATATTAACCAATTGGTCAAAATGGAAACATTCCATCATTAAACCACAATTATACTTGTGAATAATATTATGTTAATTCAATTTTCAAATCACACGGATGCACAAGATATTGAGTAAAAATGTTCACCTTTGCATGTGCACTTCCATATGCATATATCTGTACCCTTGTTACAGAAAAAATGCCATTTTAAGAAACAGTGTATTTCTTCATGCTCTTAGTTTTTAAATCATTAAGATTCACTCGCAAATCTGTTCAAACAGCTGTAGAATTTAATTCCAATTTACTTTAAAACATGGTATCGTAAATATGGGTAATGTAAATATCAGTAACAGAAATATCTTTCTGAGATTTATCGTAACTTTTAATGCTGTTGTTTAATTATTCCACTGTTAATTAGAGGCATATTCTAGTGCTTGAGTGTAAGGCAATTTGACCCGTAGGAAACAGTGTAGTTCTCATACTTAATTTGTGAATAAATACTAATTAAAAGACGTAAATATCGATGAATTTTTTAACCATTGGACTCATAAGGAAAGGGCGCCAATTTTTAATAAATACAGATAAACATTGTCTTTTTACCATTCCATGCAATGGAACAGGTGTTCATGATGTTAAAAAGTTACAACTTAATCCTATTGAGTAAGTTCAGCAATCCTTCAAGTCCTTTTGAATTACTAAATAGAAAAGAAATAATTTTGCGGTGACATCAAAATTTGATAAATATATCAAAACTTTTAAAAATTTGTGACACGCATATGTGTGAAGGGTGTGATATTCACAAATATAACTAAAATGTAGGACAATCTTACTAAGAAAAAGATATGTAAATGGTTTAAAACTTCTTTTTGGTTTAAAATAAAAACTACACGATGATCGGCGATAGTAACGTAAATATCGATTTCTCCTAAGACAATCATTCAAGTTACAACAAACAACTGTTGTTTTTTAATCAACAACCAACATTGGTTCATATGACTTGCAGAAAATAAATTAAAATTTATTCGAAATATTATATTACTTAAAACACGGTACATTATTTCAAGCGAATTGAGACTATACTTTGAGAATCAGTGTTACATGTAGTTAAAAATGTCACATTCTGAAAAAAGGGGCGGGCAATGCATTTAAAGACTTGCTTAATATTCCTTAGTGTTTATGATGTTAAGGATATCCGATCCTTAGCCAGGAAAGATAACTCCAAAAATTAATATTTAATTTGAAATGCATTAAAATGAAGTTTGAAAATGAAATTTTTTCATGCAATAATTTTCATTTTATTCATCTTTATAAGATTAAAGGTTTGGAAGTTTTAGAAAAGGTCTTATAAAAGTTTACATTTGTTCCCTTTAAAAGGAAAACCATTAATACAGTTTTAGTGAAATAAGATTTTCTTGAATCCAGCCTTAGATAACAATTCTTATTGGCGTGATATGAAATGAGAAGTGATTTGCGGTGTCTTGCAATGTTAGCAAAAGCCTTTTACACTATGTATTATAGAATACATGACGGAAATAGAAGACAAAAAATACCAAATAATTATTAAAATCATGACAATTTCTCTGAATGTCTGGATACCTTTCGTTTTTTAATGTAAAATATATATTTGTTGATCAATTGGAAATAGAAAATGCATTGCCGGTATTCCAATTCGCTTTTTCTGCAAAAATATTGGAGATTTGACAATTTTCCCTATATAATATGATTAACTTTAAATTTTAACTTTAAAGAAATACTGTAGATAAATTTACATAATTTTGTGGATTCAGAGTTACTTTTTTAAATAGTATTTTTGATTACCTAACTGCTAATTTAATAAACCTGAGGATTGGACTACCTTAAGAAATACAATTATGTAACTCAATGGGTTTTTTTAATTTCATGACTGAAAGTCAAATTGAGGAATTCAGGGAAAAGTCTTGCCATTTAAATTGTTCAATCAAAATAACAGTAACTATTAGGAAATATGTCCACAGTGCACTGTATATTGATTGTGAGAATCACGTTAACAAGGCATAGGAGTAAAGGCTTAGTACACTAAAGATGCTATATTTCAAGCCTTGTTTAACACGATCGGCCCACTCTTATCATAACTTTTGCAAACCAAGATCCGTTTAAAGGTGCTTATACACAGATTTGATGTTAATATTCTGTAAAATTTTCTTTATAATTCCATAACTTGAATGTTTCCATAGCACTTCAGACGAAACAAGTATATACTGACAAAACGTCAGAGATGCTCAAGCTGTAGAAAGTCAACTAGAAAGTGTCATTGATATCTTAATTTAATGAATTATTTTTTATGTAGACATTTAATATACTTCAAACTATATACGGTTTTAGTATATTTTGCTTAATGTCGTGCATCACAACATTTAATGCACATCAATTCAAATAGCTTGTTACAAGCCTATAAAAAGGTTTTTTTTTCAAAGTGGAGGGTAACCCGTGTCACCTTTCAGAGTAACCAGTGGTGCTTTGTCGGCGACTGTAAAAGTTACCTGAGATTCCTACGCGAAGGAAAGCGCGAAATCTCTGTATAGAAACTAATGCGGCTGCTGAGCTTCACTCATTGTTCATTCGCCATAGAATAGAATCCGACATTTAACACTAAATATCTTTCAATATACAGACGCTTTCAAGATTAACTTAATTTTCTGTTTCTAGAATATTAATTATTTTTATTTACAAAAATAATATATTTCTATGATTTTTAAACTGAGTAAATCGATGACCTAGCATCGTTTTAGATAACTCAAGTCCTCTGGGGTTATATAATTAAAATCCTTTTTTTCTCGGTTATTGAAATTTCAAATTTCTAGACGCGTTTGATTGACACATCCTAACAGTTTTTAACTTAATCCTTAAGAAAAGTAACAATTTTGTTGTGTATTAATGAAAAATATTAAGGTATGCCACTCGTGAAATTTGTTAAATCAAGGATTTTTTTTAGAAGTTTCTCGCTTTTATTTTTATGGTGCGGAAATCCATGTAAATTCTCTTTATCAACCGCCCATTCGCGAATATATATTCTCGCGATTTGACGTTAAAGCGCCATATATATCGCGATAATAAGTACTCGCGTAAAATAAGGAATCTACAGTAGTGTGACTCAAAATCGCAGAGAAAATAGGGTGTCAGTGTGCATCTTACTGATCTACGGTACAATTAAGTTGACCTTTTTGTACTTCAATTTTAACTTTTTGGTTAATTACTTTGACCTTTATTATATTTTATAAGATGTAACCATGGCAATAAATATAATCTTATTTTACGTTAAATGGGTAGAATAATATTTAATTTATTTATCATTGAAAAAAATCTTGCAAATTAATGCGCGTAAATTTTTGTGTGACCTTTTTGCATTAAAAGAAATATGTTTGGGGTATGAAAAACTAATAAGCAATAAAATATTTTCTTATATCAAACTTTTTCCGACTTAAGTGCTAATCAGTCACAAGTATTGAGTAGTTTAAAATAACATGATGTGATGATAACTTTGAAATATTGGCCAAAATAGGTGATTTTTAGGCAAAAATATAGATTAAGACCTATATTAAATATTCCTAGCAATAACCTAACGGAAAATATTCTCCGAGTAAAAGTATGTGAGGCTAAAGTTCCACGATGTTAAATTTAATAAATGTGCAGATTGGTATTTCATTTTAATAGTCTCTGGGTCATCTTTTTGTTTTGAGCAAATGTTGTTTGTTTCTTTAACACGCCTGCTAATCGATCAAAGCCAAAACTTTGTGACATCTTTATTTCAAGATGCTATGGTTTTTGACCTCGTGACATTGACCATGAAGTTTGACCTTCTTAAAAAATATTAACATCATTTTGAATCGGTCATAACTTATAAGAGAGAAAAAGATGGGACTTTTAAATTACACGAGTATATTACATGTGAAACTGATCTTTCCAAATGTACGAGGGCTGTTCAATAAATAATGTCCTGAACCGTATGACGTACAATACAGATATCATATGACATTAAACTTGACTTTCTCTCATTATTGAATCTTTAATGACTTCATCACAGGTTATGCGACCACATAGTTTCATCGTGAGAAGCTGGGAAACAAGGGCTATTCAAGACACTGCATTATAAATGAATGGTAAAGAATCAGCAAACTAGAGTAAAAATAAAAGCTTCATTAAAGCTGCTGTAAAACTTTATAAAAATCCCAAAGAAATATTCATTGAAATATGTGACATTTACAGCAACCAATGCCTGTTTTATAGACAAATGAGCAGGAGGATTTCAATGATAAAAAAATTATATAATGGGCATCAAAAATGGGTACCGTCCTTGCCAACAAAAATAACAACTTATGTACTGTTCGCCAAATTTCAACAAATAATATTTGATGATGTATGATTGACTTAAGACACATAGCAAATTTGATAGACATCATATCGGGAGTAGTTTACACTGTTTTTAAGAAACATTTGACGGTAAAAAGGCTTGGTACTCAAAGGTCACCCTATATTTTGAAAAATGAGTGAAAACGACAGAGTGTACGAAAGACTTATCAATTATTTTAAAATAACAGTAATTGTAGTTATCCCTGTTTGTTTTATATTCAAACAGATATTGGAATATGAATCTATTGCTTAAAACCCTCAAAACAAAATTTACCATAAGATGTACTTGATAAAAAGGTTTGACAAGAGCAAAGGTATGCAAGAGCACAAAGACAGATTCATATGCAATTTTCTTAAATATTTGTGGTATTGTTGTTCAAATTAGTATTTGGGGAGACAGTCTAATTTCTGGAGTAATTTTTTTGCTAAAAAATCGAAAGGTTTATTATAGGAAGGACCCAGAATCAGGAATCCACTACATTGAATTTCTTCATGACAGTGTCCAATGCCCTGAAGCGTAAAGGGGTTTTCGGGATAAACAGAAAGATAATGTTTTTTCACATTAACAATATAAGCCAGATCTTTTACCTTTTGATTTGTTTCAATTTCCAAACTTGAAAAAAAACACCTTTCAGAAGGATAAAATAAGTCCAGAAAATCATTGGATCTGTCATTTTCCAGCATACCAAGGGTCATACCCAAAAATGAGTTCTAAAAACAATCAGAAATTAGAAAAAATGTTACGGACATGTGTTTTAATTAAAAGAGATTAATAAGTAAAATCATGAAGACTAAAGCGTTTTTTGCTTCTTTCTGAGCACCGAGGTCATTATTTATTGAACATCCCTCGTACTATGATTTTTTACCTTATGATTTTGATGAAGTTTGGCCTACTTCAAAAACATTTTTTCCCTTATAACTTTGATTGAGAAGTGATCGGGCTTTCATACTTGACGTGTGCATTACCTTATCAAGATGTTTCTGAACATGTTATGATTATTTTTGGACCCTTAATCTTGAACTTCATGTTGGACGTAATAAAAAAAAATAGCTTTGGTGATAACTCTTGAATGATATATGATAGAGCGTTCATATTTGAAACAATATGCCATAAATGATGGCATCACACCCACTAAGACATCGAAAGCGGGGGGCCACACTTTTTTTTTAAAAGAATGACATATAGTATAGCTTCCTGTGTGCTATTAGCACCATGTCATATGTAATTATTAATCTATAATATTGCACTTTTAACAAAGAGGGCGTTAAACTTTCAATAATCTAAAACGAATTTTTACATAAAATATCAGATTCCACGAGTTATTAAACTCTCTCCAAGACTTCCACCGACATTACATCACGTCATTCAAAATTTTGATAATGCTATCATTCATAATTTTTCTGTTTTCTCTTAGAATAGTATGGGGAATTTTTTTTTCATATAATAATTATTGTTTTTTCAAAGATGTCAATTATAGTGAAGTTGTTTTCCATAATTGTATAGAAACGTAAAGGTCTTTAAACTTGTTATGGTATGTACGATATTAGTCGTTATTTTATTATTTATACAACACTCAGTGTCTTATTATTACTTTTTAGCTCAGATACAACATGTATAGTGTATAAACGAAGGACACTCTTTACACTATGCACAAAGTTCAGGGTATTTACAGGTACTTAGACTGACCCATCATTAACATAAAATTGAATAAATTGTAATCTGCACCGCATAGGCGTCGGAATCAAGTTGAAAATGGGAGTGTAGGGGTTGGGTTAAACCAACTAAAAAAGGTAGGCCTCAATTTTTAATGTCTATATTATGTATATCTTTGCAAAAAAAAGGGGAGGTGGTTAGCCGGTAAAATGATCAAGAAATCAACTAAACAAAATTCAAAGAGTTATCTCAGACAAAATGGAAATATGACTAGATATTTTCAACTGAATAATCTTGACCAAGCACATATCTTAATTTTAATCTAAATGTCCATTCAGATGCTTTTTTTCATGTAGATGTTTTTGAATGAATTCTACATCAGACATAAACAGGTACATGTATGATGCTTATAACGGGACATTTTTATTTCCAAAGAGATTTCCAACACATTGTCGGAAAAATTTGGTTTTCGAAAAGTACGTGGATGATAACGATGAGAAAGTTTATCTTTTAACCTTTTTCAATGCAGTCCTTGAGTACTTGTGTAAGGTTTCAATTTTTTTTCTTACCAAAATAAGTTTGAATACGTTTAAGGACAAGCTTGTTCCAATCTTATTAGAAAAGCAGTTTCTCTGATCAATATCAAAAAGTCTATCATTCAATCTTACGTTGGGACTAGTAGATTATGTAGTATTAAGTGTTTAAAATTTGAACGTTTTAATGCTATTGATTTTGGCAAGAAAAAAATTGATTTTAAGATTTCTGAAAGTTCTTAGAGTATTTAAAAGTATCCACATCTAATTAACATTACTTTCTTAATATGTAACCGTTCGTGTTTTACTTATAAGGTAAACTATATAGTTTTCTCAATTTTGTCATGCGGATAAAATACAGACCTAGTAGACTGATTACTACAAACCGCTTTGCATCTTTGTTTAAAAGGATTCTTAAATATTGCACCAAACTGGATACCATGTGAGCCTTTATTAAATTCTAGATCTATTATGGCAGAAAGTGTTTATCTACAAGATGATGAAACAAAAGGAACAGAGAATTCCATCAAGTTTGAATTTTCTTCTTTTTAAATCTTATATCATAATATTCATCACTTAACTGATGATACACCTGTCCAGAATGCTTAAGGCTTTAAAATAACATATTTGAAAATGGTCTAATGGTAAGGTGGTGTAAATGGCATTGTCCTGTTGCCCAGGAACAAGTTAACTGGATGTAGCTAATATTCAGAGAAATTAATCAGAGAGAAAATGGCATCAGGGGCTTCGGCATAGAATCTGGTTTTCATAATTGACATTGCTGCCTTTTTGTATTTCCAGAATGTTCATGGATTCATAAATTTAGAAAGAAAATATTTTAGCAATTGTTCGATGGTTATGCTTCTGATATGTGTGTTTATAGGGTACTTATTAAAAACGCCATTTTAATACCTTCCCTGAATCTTTCGATTCATCAACTGATTTGAAACCTCTAAAGGGGGTAATCTTTATTTCATTCGCTTCTTAAAATTTCTATCCTGATCATGAGATGCAGCGCACAGAGGGTTTGGCAGATACGGGTTGCTCAGTTCTTCATGGTGCCTAATCCCACCAATGATGTTTAAAGGGTCAGTGTTTACTCTGCTCCTGATTCGTTTTGTTAAAATGGACTTTTTGGCTTGTTTGCAAATCGTGTTTTGATATACCATCAAATGATGTTTCCTGGTTAGAACTAGAACTGTCCAAACGGGACAAAATACCCCCCGCTGGGTTTTTCAGAAGTAAGTTTTTCCATAATAAAGATATGTATCAAACACAAATTATGAAATTTTTCTTCCAGTGACCTTAAACTTCCCCAAATGACCTTGGGCCAAAGGCATGACACACCCTTGGGTTATGGGCAATCTTTGTGTGAAATGAGAACCTACCAAGTTTATCCATAAGAAAGATATGGACCGGACACGAATTATGAACTTTTTCTTCCAGTGACCTTGAACTACCCCAAATGACGCAGAAAAGCTCACTTGAGCCTTCGGCTCAGGTGAGCTAAAAAAGTACAGCAAATCATAGGATCTGCCATTTTCCAGTATACGAAGGGTCATACTCAAAACTGTGTTCTAAAATCAATTAGACATTGAATAAAAATGTTACGGACATGTGTTTTAATCAAAAGAGAATATTTTAGTTAAAACATTAAGACAAAATCAAAGAAAAACGTTTTTTGGTTCTCCCCGAGCCCTGATGACAATATTTATTGAACGCCCCTCGTAACTAGGAGGAGAGAAATTTTCAAAGAATATTTGGATTTTGACAACAAAATAAAAAGAGTCAAACACAAATACCAAAACCTTTGATCCAGAAGCCATGAAATCCACAACTCTGGAAGAGGTACCCGTGTTCATCATTACATTTCGTGTAATTTATTTTCTTAATACTCAGGAGCAAAAAAGAAAATTTATTAAGAATAAATGCATTTTCATCGTATACCAGGTAATAAAAAGTACCATGAGCAGAACTTCTGACCCAAGGGATACGGGATCATAGTTTTGGAAGTGACATCTTTGTTTAATAGAACTATGCATAATGTAATTTATTTACTAAATAAGAGGAGAAGGTTTTTAAAGTTTAATGCATTTTTCACTATATGATCCGAGAGCTCTACCCTAACTCTAGTACCCTGACCTTGAAGTAATGAATTTCACAATTTTGGTAGAGAACTCATTATTAATTATAACCATGAGAGCAGATTTACAACTTGATATTAAGTTGTAAAAAAGAAAATGTTCAATAATAGCATGACGAGGGACGAAACATATAGCAATATGGCGCCGCCTGAATGACACAGGTTGCCTAACCAAAGAACTTTTGACTACTTTATCTCTCCAACCGCGGAACCGCCAAATAAAGTTGCAAACCATCAAACATTAGCTGGTGAAAATCACACGGGTGAGGCATAAAACATTCAGGGACCGTGACCTGGGAGATGCTGGAAAGATATACGTTTGCCTGTGAAAAAATACCCTATATGATGCATTTTATTACAATTGGGTCATTTCTCACCCTGAGTATTTAGCATTTTTGGATAAGACTTCTTAAACATTGAAAGATGCTAGTAGTTGTTTTAACATGTTGGTGCATAAAGGTATATGTTAAAAGCGTTCTCTTAAGTCAATAGTCATATGATATTATTTACTTAGTTGCTTATTTAAACATTTAGTTGGACTATTTCACACCTTGGGGAAGTTTCAGACATGAATTAACTATACATGGACTTCAAAAGCTTTAATAGGCGTCTCCATATGAGTGAAAAATTCTCGAGAGGGACGTTTAACAACATACAAACATACAATCATACAATCAATCAATCAATCAATCATCAAAAACTTTAATAAATTATATACATTTTTAGCTCACTTGAGTCCATTGTCTGTCGTTGTCGTTATCGTAATCTTTAAGAGGGCTGGGTGGCAATTTTTAGACTATACTGATCTCCTTTAAAAGAAGAGCTCCAAATAAAGATATACAAAAATGATCAAATTTTAAAACTTAAATGTATGAATGTTTTCTTTTCCAAATGATAGTTGATAGCTTAAGATATCATATCTAAAAACAATTATCTAGTATAAGGAGGGACTGCAATAGGGGGATCAAGGTTTTGAATGAGAATGTTGAGAGAATAATTTTCATTTAAAAAGAACAAATCAATGATTGATCATATTGTAGGTTATTATTTTCAGGTCGTTGTGGATTAAAATTTGTTTGAATCCTCGAGGACTTTGAGGGGTTGATTTCCTTTTTTGCAATATTAAAGATAAAATACAAAATCTTTTGTGTTCACAATTGAAAACAAATAACATCACTTGAAAAAAATCAGATTTGGTGAACAAGACTGAACATAACATTAATGTTCATCGACAATCTGCAACTATTGTTTAGTCTAATAAATAAAAAAAAAAAGATTATCTCGTAAACCTTTTGGCTAGAATGGAGCCACAGTGTGGGGTCTCAACTTTGTAAGGGAATAAATAGAGTTTCGAACAACGATCTTAAACAATGAAGACCAGCAGAGTCATAATCGGGTGAGTGTTGTCTCACTTGCGGACCTCTTGATTATTATAACTTATCATGTCTGTGCTATTTTAAGCTTTACACGTAACTCCATGTGGTTAAGTCTGTAAAGCACGTTTGCAAGCAATGAACACAGAGCTGATATCCAATGGTATGCAATTTATTAATTCTTTAATTAAACACAACAAATTTAGAACGTTATGAAAGATTTCTCTGTAAGGTGGTTTCATACAATTTCTTTCAATTTCCTCCAAACATTGTGAAAGACAAAATGTTTTTATCAAATGTCTTGCATTATCTAGTAGGAGACCAAACATTAAAAACAAAAACTCAAACAAACAAAAAAAAACAAACGAACAAAAATCACTAAAAAAAAAAACCTAAGAAGCATATTAAAAATGTTATTCACATTCTTTTCATATGTTACTCAAAATTTCTTGGTAAATGTTTTCGGTTGTCTTGAGTTTAAAAATCATTTGGGTATTCCATTATGTATTATTAATCATTTTGTTCAATGTTAAATTTTCCTTTTGATAAAGGCGTATTAATTGATTAAAACATAAATGATATTTTATTATACCCCCGCTTGAAAAGTGGTAGGGTATATAGTGAACAGGCTCTCCGTCCGTCCGTCTGTTACGCATTATGATACCCAACTCCTCATATACAACTGAATGAAATTTGATGAGACTTTCACAGAATCTTTATCAAATATTGCCATTATGCACCTCCTATTTTATTTTTTGATCCGACACAAATTTTGGGGTTCCCATAGCAAAATATGGACACTGCCATTGTATTCATATGGGAGGCGGTGGTATAATTTCATGACCTTGTTGCTCACAGTATCTCTAGTTTCATTGGCGTATGTTCTTTTGCCCAATGTATAATGCCAAAAAAATTCATTTTACCATTCATATCCAATGAAGGGTATTTGATACGAAAGAAGTGAAGAACCCATAAGATCATGCGATCTTTTTTCCTTCGTATCACACCACTCCGTGTCGTGCACAAGGCATGAGCAAATAAAAAAAGGAAAAACCTAACTTTGTAATTACAAGGTTAAAATTAGGCAAACAGGACTACATATGTGCCTTTGATAAAACGCCTTAACACTTACCGTTACTTGAATCTATGGTTTAGTTTTGTTATATAAAATTCAAACCAAACAACGATGATTACCTTTATATTGTAAAAAAAAGACAGTTAAATGTGGTCCCTCAATTTTATCCCTCAGCCGTTTTTGTAAATGAAAATCTGATTTTGGTGCAAATTTTATCACCAGTTTTGAAAAACTAAAAAAAAGCAAAGAAATGTTCTGCTAAAATAAAAAAAAAATAACATTACGATGTACATAATTTGTTATGTTTTAAATGTACAATGATAATCGGGAATGTGTTTTATGACAGAAAAAAAAAGATTTTTAAGACATTAAATTGAAAATTAAAGACATTGACATTCGTTTGAAAACGAATAAAACCCTAAACAAAGGAAAGGGGAAAAATGCATTTTAGGAATGTGGTAGATGGTTCTACACAATTAAAAGGCATTGGTATTCAAAACATAACCACATATATTATCTTAATTACAAACTTAATCAATCCAGTCTAAGTATCTGAAAAAGTGTAATTGTAATATCCATCACATTGACTAATTACCAGGGTATAAAGAACGAAGTAATCATTTATATAACATTTTATTTACATCAAGGTATATCAACATTTCTGGTTTTATTTATGGTAAAATATAACATATCTTTAGAAAAGTCCTCGAAAATTCCAATCATCTTAACAAGACATGCTGCGTCAAAATTAAAGATTTCTGGATTTTTCTATTAATTTTGTTGTTTTTAAGACGATGAAGGATATTCCTCACATACATTTTGTAAAATCTTTTTGCTTTGGCAGAAACATGTCTTATTTTTATGGAGCTTCTCTTTGCTTCAGCTTGAATAATCCCTGTAAGCAGCATTGCACACACAAGTAGAATGACCAAAAGCTTCATTGTTTGTCAGAGTTCTGAAAGAATAAAGAAAATATATCCATTATGCTTATCTTTATGAACTATAGATTCTTTGATAAACATCGCAAATATCAATGCATATCTGTACTTCAAAGTTAAATCAAAATTTTTGAAAAAAAAAAAAACATGAAATATTTTAAGCGAGTTTTTTTAAAATAAACTAAGTAATTTAAAACATGAAATTTTGAAAGACTTACCTCTTCTGTTGACAAACCAAAATTTTGGTTCTGATGATACTTGCAGAAAAAACACAATGAGTTTCAGACAAAATCGAATTATATTTATACAATTTGTCTGAGAGAAAGTGTTAATAACGTTGTTTAAAGTTAAGCAAATGATTGGATGACGCGTAGAACAATTACCTCAATATTAATTTAGCGATTCAAATCCCAAGGTCCAATGGGAAAGACCACATCTCCCCCCAAAAGTCAAATTAATCCCATCTTTAAATTTCTGTGAAATTTGCATAATAATTCCTTTTGCATAAATAAAGAAAATTAATTTTAGACATGTCTAGCAATATTAATTATGCCGTCTCTAAGAACGAGCTTAAATTTTGGTCTTGTAAAATGGGTTCTTGTATCAACTTAGGTGGGAATAGTTTTTGCTGTTAGTGAAGAATGAAATCAAAAAAACTTTTCTATTTAAAAAAATTCATACCATGGCTTGATGTAAGTTGAAAATGATAAATTCTTATCCTCCCATACAATGGTTGTAGGGCGCTTCGAGATGTGGTTAATTGGAATAACCAATTCTTTACTTTTTTTAAAAGATGTTTTTCTGGGGGGAAAATCGCGTAAAAATGCAAATCTAAAGGTTAATGCTAATTTTTTTTTCTTGTCTACGCAAATTTCCATTTCATGAACAAATCTTTATTCAAATCATTTTAACTTCATTTATATGCTGACTATAAGTATCTGAATCGTTGTTTCTGAACTCATTTTTTAAATTCATATGTTGTAAGGTAGCACCATTTTATTCATATTGATTATCAGTTGCACAGTTATCAGCATTCGACTAGAGGGAATGTAATTTTTACTTTAAATATACCAAATGTTATAAAATTCTTCCATTAGATATAGACAACTAAATCAATGAATTATAAAAATAACGAGTCGCTACTTTGCTCAAAATTGCATTAAAACAAATCAAGAACAATACCAAATTTTCAAAAAGTTGCTACGTTTATTACTTCTACTTTGATTCTATTTTAATGGATTTGCGACCTCCGTTTGGTTTTTACATCCAACTTGATCCAATTTTAGTTTGGTTTTTGTAGGAATACTCTAATATATACTCTTTTTCAAATGTCATTATGGTTGACCTTTAATTTACAACATTATTCCGTTGCTAGTCTATACAAAGACGTCAATCAATTAATTAAGCATTTGAAGATGGTGTACTTTTCAAGAAAACTACCTAAATTTAAGTAAGTAAGCAAGTATAAGTAAGTGATTTATTTATTGTAAAATGTATACATAGATCTATGTTGTTTTCAAACTTTATAAAATAACAATAACACCCGGTCTATTAGGCCTATGTGCCACTTTAGACACAAAAAAATATAAAGAAAAATAAAGAGCACAACAATAAGAGATAAACAAAAAGTACCCCCAGATGAAACATAAGCATATTGTAAGTAAACTCTGTATGCTAATATTGGTAGAGTCTGATATATAAAAAAAAATTGATAAAATTTTATATAACAAATTCAACTTTTCGTAAAAGATAACTAAAACATAAATAAAATCGGCATTAAACACTCTTTGATTCTCCTGTGTTAGGCTTCAAATCTGGTGAATATGTAGTTTTATGAACTGTTTGCCTTTGCATAGAAAATATAAAGGGAATGATATGTATCGCAACTTTATCCACGCAAAATGTAACAATACAGAAAGTAATATCAATATGTTATGTTATGCTTTGTCATTTTGCGTTACCTTCATGTACTACATGTATTATTACTTTCGCGCTGATCTGCAAAATATAATACCCTTATTTATTAAGTATGTTTTAACATTTTGCTTTATATCAATGCATTAACACAATATGTTAAAATACATTTTTTGATAGTAATATTGAGCATAATTACATTTTGCATAGTGTTAACGCAAGGTGCAGTAGAATTTTATAGTAAATATATCGCTATTTAACAGTTTTAAGTTTCATATTCCAATAAATGATACATTTACAAATTAGTGATAGTTTGTGTGGGGCATTGCTGCTTGCTGTTATGTGTACACACATATTCCCATAGAATGGGTTATTTCAGTTATTTCCATTTCATCTATTCTGGCAAATAAAGTCTTGTCAAAGAACCCTGAACAGGTCGTTACTCTTCATTGATAACCCCCAAGCCTGTTACATTTGTAGTTGCAAGCAAAGTAATTGTACGGAAATAGTATTTGTAAATTTTGTTTGTCTGTCTCGTTTAAGAAATAGTAAATAATAAATAATAGTAGTAATAAATTTAATAAACGGATTTATTATTTTTCTTTATTGTTCCAACTATCTTATTGATTCAAACTGGATCACATGATCAAGTATAAAAAGTGTTACAGACTGGGTGTTATATTTTAAAAAAATTATAAACCTGCTGTTTCTAAAACTGGAAACGTTCATCTGTGAAGTAACAATAGTGCTGACGTCATAATGGACATAGCGTACAGCGAACAGCGGACTTCAGACATTTAAAGGCGGACTTTTCTAAGGGAACGGTTTAAAAATTTGAAAAATATAAATTTATAACAAATCATCTGAAAATGTATAAGCCTCTGATAGCTATGAAAAAATTAAATCGAAAGAATTTTAGAATTCGTATTCTGATTGGTTTAATTAGAGAGTTAGCAAAGAATTTATTCGTGAATATTAAACTGTGTCGAAATAACTTATATTTTTGTATGCATTATTGAATAGTATCAAATATGAACTACATACAAACAACTACAATATCAGAAAATGAATTGTCCAGACGTTATATTTCAACTTCACATTTAATTTGTTTCTAAATTGCAAACTGAAATTACAACTTCCGATCAATGTGATATTTATAAATGTCACAGAAGTATGTTGTTTATTGATAACCATAATATCAAATGCTATTGCATAATTCATTCAAACGTAAAATAATTAATGTGATTTATAAATCTACACCTTGAGATGCTCCCCCTTATTTAAAGTCCGAAGTCTGAAGTCTGTTGTCCACTGTACGCTATTCCGCAAATGTCCAATAGTCTTTATAAACTGGATGTTTCTAAAAACAGATACTGCAGCTGGTTTTCAATACTGTGACGTCATAATGCAATATCATAACAATGCCTTGTATGAGAAGGTACAGAGTACCAGAAAGAAGGATTTTCAGACATTTCTTATTAACTGATATAAAATAATAAAACATATGTAGCTTTTTGATTCGGTACTCGTGCTCGGTCGATATGCTTTCTCTAAGGTCTATATATCGAAGGATTGACCTCATCAAAAGGCTATAATTGTATAAAATTGATGAAGTGATAAACAGTAACTCTATCTGGAGGTGTTAATAGTATATTGCTTAACAAACAAGTAAAGTTTCATAATAAAATTTAAATTATCACGTTTATACGATTTCATTAGATTTGTTGTTAGAACATCCTCTTCAATTATACATTAAAAAAGAGGTTCAATACGAATTTCCTTGTCTACAAGAAGTTTGATTAAAAAAAAAATTCTTAATTTTTTCTTAAATATGTTTTCTATTTTGCCTGTATGTCGGGGAATTCGCATTGAATTTAGTAGGAAAAATGTGGAGAAAATAAAGAGGGATCATATGCAACATGTTTAATGTTTTATGACGAACTTTCTTAACACGCTTATATTGTGTAGAACGTGTATTAATAAGGTCAGTAACATTTCTATTATTATTTTGTTCTTGTATAAGGAAAATTTGCCGAGAATAACATCAATATTGACGTCAAGTGTATACCTGGTACAATAAGAAAAGCATCTGATTTAAACTGGATGGAAAAAATATTAAAAGTATTTCTGAAAATTGAAACTTGATCTTATGAAGTCGTTCTGCCAAAGACACTTTGTCACAAGAAATTAATACAGTCACAGTACACAAGTGAATTAAATGTACCCTCTTTATCTTACATTTTTTAGGCTTAATAGGTATAAGGAAAGTTTTCTTTACAGAACCGAACTCCTACAGCAATCTTAAAGCTTAATTAGTTGTCTTCCATAAACAAAACATTTTTTAGAGTTTCTAGACACTTCGTGCAGTTTTCTTTGCCTGTTTTGTTTTCATTATGCTTCCTGTGATAATTAATGCTGAGACAATAATAATGTTTTTAATTTAAATACCTCAAAATCGGAAAATTATTTAATTTGAACTTTGAAAAATTATATTATATAATTCCCTTGATAATTAAGGCCGAGACAATAATACTGTTATTAATTTAAATACCTCAAAATTTGAAAATTATTTGATTGTGGACTTTTGATAAAATGATATTGTACGTATAATGAGAAAGACGAAGATAACGAGCAGTGATCGGTCGTATCTGCCGTGAGCCCTATGTAAAGGTCTAACATTGGTAAGAAACAAAATGCGACCCACTGATAATTAGGACAATTTACAAAATTGTTGAAATCAATCGCGTTTGTATTCCTTTTACTTCAAATCATTTGTCAGTAGCTTTCTTTGGCTAAAAAAAATTAATGCCACACTCGGAGCATCTTCAAGAGACCCAAGTTAGGTGGTGCGAGATGTAAACACCACATTCAAGTTAAAACCACATAAATAGGGAGTGTTGAAGATAAAAGATAATATTTTGGACAAAGAATACAAAAAATAGGTATGTTAATAATGGGGCGCAATTAGAACCCATGAGAATTCCAACAGATTGTTGGAAGACCTTGTCTCTTAAGACCACATAAATGTTGTCAATCAGAAAGTCAATGATCATTTTGATATTAACTTCGGAGTACTTGTGTGTATTATCAGAATGTATTGTAATATGCATGGGGGTTGGACTTTAGAATATTGCATATTAATTAATCACAGGCTGATGGTGGATTGTTTTTAAGTGAAGTAAAGTAGCATCCAGTTGTAAATTTATAAGAAATGTTTTATTGTTCATGTTATTTCATTATCTTATTGTTTACCTGAATTATTGATGCAATACACATTGCACTTCGACATTGATATGTAAACAAATGCTGTTTTTGTATTACTAGGCGATCTAGCGAGATATTGTTTAACAGTCAGTATGGGACAGTGATACTTAGATGTTGTATGTCAGTTTTTCATCATTATCTACCATATTACGACTGTAATTTACTTACTTATTTCAGCATTATCTCATGTGTTGTAAATTGGGCGCCTGCCATCTTTCTTACGAAGAAATTAGTCATGTGACATAAACATTGTTGTTTTACAATTGATAAGATCGAAATAACACTGTCCGTGTCCTCAAATATTCATAATTGATACTTAAATGTTATTTTATTGCAGTATTGCCATTAATTATGTTTTATTTGACGAAATATTTTGGAACTTGAATGTGTAGCGTAATACTTAAGTGGTTGCATTATTGTTCGGTATTACTACGCCATGGATTGTGTGTGTCCGTTTTATTACAGATTGTTTGTTGAATTTGTTTTATAATGTATATCGAATAGAATTTATAGCTCCCACTTTACATGTAAAGAGGACATTTTTGAGCGATGTTATTTTCTTTGTATTACACAATATGTATGTAAAGTAGTTCTGAGAGGCTCCAGAAAGGACAATTATTCATTGGTTGTTGTGATCACGTGACCATTTATGGAAGGTTATATATATGAGCAGCGAACGCCAGTTTCATCACGACGATCGTAACGATCAGATCATATTACGTCATCAACATCACTGACTGTAAATTACTAGTGACTTAGGTAAAAGAAAATAATGTAAACTAATACAGATTAAGTAGTGTATAATTTCTCCACCGCACGGACACCGCAATCCACTGTATTTTATTAGGCCATAGATGTTAAGCTAGGACTTTTTTATACTCATAGATGTACTGACTGTTTTGTTATATTTCATTGAACTTTGAAGTCTTTATTAAATTAAATATTTGAAACGAAAATGGAACTTGGTTATGATTTACAAGGATGTGAAGTTAATTATCAAGGGTGTTTAAATACATGTGACGGGCTGAGGATGCTCCCCCCCCCTTTTTTTTTTTATATGTGGACGGATGTCATGAGTAGTCCTGATAAAAATATAATTTATTGAATTTACACGGGATGGAAACATTGTGAGCTGATTGGCATTTGACAGGGTGCCAAGGAAGCTTACAGTATTTTAACAAATTAAAATAATTTGCAAATTACCACAACTGACAAGGTAAGTAATCTTACGAGTTCCATTTTTATTGAAAAATATCTGTCAATGATATCAAAAAGCTAGGACTTTAATTTAATGGGGTATAGTTGTATAGATAGTTGTATATAAAGTTAAAAATACATAGGTTTTTATATTGTTGATCTTGGTAAATTTGTGATTTCAAATTTTAAATAAGTTGCTTGGAATTTTTTTAGTATCCACATCAGATTTACACCATTTCTCGAATATATTGTTGCACAGCAATCCAGAAGTTTCTCTTTCAGTACTGTTAATATTTTAGTGAGAGGTAAGGAAAGAGGCTTGGTAAAACATTTACTGGAACCTGCTTTGTATCTTTGTTGTTTCATGCTAATGACGTATATTATCATATTATACTTGATCACAGATTGTTAATATCAATTACACTTTATACATTTACGTTTATTGATTTCATATTACGTTAGGACATATCACTCTTACTGCATAAAGTTGTATGAAATCAGAATTCTTAAATGTGCAGTGTATGGAGGACCAATTGCAAAACAATATACATTTTGAGCATTCCCCCTCGAGAAAATAAGGGGAACAATCCCAAAAAATCTGTTTTGAGTTTGAGATACATGTTGTATAAAATGATTAATTCCTTTTAACAAAGATAATCAGTTTGAGAAACTTGCTATTTCAAGCTTCATTTAAGTGATTTAAAATCAAAACATGGATTTACACACCTTAATCAAAATAAATAATCTCTTATAGAAAGGCAATAAAAACAGCTATCAAAGTCTGTTTTCCTTTAAGATTCCTACCAGAACTATATGGCATGGTCCTAGTTGTGTTTCTGCACTTATCTAAGGCTCCTTTCGGAATACCACATCACTTGTGTTATTTTCTATCCCAAACTGCAGAGCTTATCGGTGTTTTCACAAATACATGTACCATTCACTTTATCCTCGATCTTAAAGTCATTTAAAAACAAGTTCAGACCATCAGAGCTCAGAATGAAAATCAGAATGAAAAGTCCATCTTTTTCATGTTTCAGTTTAAATGATATTTCTAAAAGAATTTTCTGTGCCCTGTTTTGCTACACCGAATCAAAATAAAATATTTGGATTTTTCATTTTTTTTTTATTTAAGCAATATTTGATTATTTATAAACATAATAGATTTGACAGCAGGCACTGCCTATATAAGTCCTCTTTTTCATTGGTGATGAGGAAAAAAATCTAGTTTTAATTCTGTCAATAAAATATTTAAATAGGTGCAACAGACTGAATTCATCGAAATACTGTGTCATAAAATATTATAATTGGTGCAATAACCAACATTTGGACTTGCATGTTAACAATGATAGGTTGTATTTATAGATAAGGTCAATGTATCGACCCAAAAACTTGCAAAATGATGACTTCAAGGGAGTCAGTTGGTATCTTCGTTTCATTAAACTTGTTGTCAATAGTTTGTCCCGTTTTAGAATTGTTCATGCGTAGAGCATGTACGCATTTAACGAATCAACTGAGATATAAACTCTATATGCAGGTGATAAAAGTATAGTGGTACATACAGGGTGTCCGGAAACGTATTAACGTTACACTTTTAATCATCTATAACTTTATCAAACCAAAAGCATTAAAAAAGATATTTTGTCAACATCTAGTGTATATGCCTAGATTTTATATGACAAACAGAAATTCTGTTAAAGAGTCGGGTAATTATGATGTCCTTATAAGGATATATCATATGGAGCCTTCATGTGTAGAGCTGGTAGAAAAAGTCAAACCTTTTACTACGGGTGTAAATCTGCTATGTAAGTCATCAAAAACATGAGAAAACAACATCCTTCAATGAAAGTGCTCAACAAAATGCTGATTTAGACTTGAGAAGAAGTTTGAATTTAAAGGCACCATAAATGACACATAATACAATAACAGTTTAAGAAGACCAAGGAATGTCCTTACCAAAGAGAACATTAATGTCATTGATAGAGTTATTGCCAAAACTTTACAACAATCCCCTAGACGGGTATTGCATAAACTAGATTGCACCATTGGTAAATCTAGTGTTCACAAAAATCAAATTTGATTTTAATTTGATTCCTTGAAATGTAAGTGTGATGCAGCATTTGAAAGAGACAGCCATTAGAAATCGTTTAGAGTTACTTATCTTATTAAATAATACTTATCTTGTTGTCAATATCTTTTTTTTCAATATTTTCATATCAATCATCAATTAAATCCAATTAATATGAAACATTCCAAAAAATAAATGATATACAAAGAGACATCCAACTGCTTTTTGTTCATTTGTCACTTTAATTGATCATTTGCAAAATTATTGATTGTAGACCACAACAGATACAATTTTATATAGGGACATTATTTAAAGCCCAAGATCAACAAATCTATGAATATTCATCCTTATGTGAAAGCATCCCAAGGTAGAAGTGTATATCATATTTGTTTCAAATCATTATCTAGCGGAAAGGGTGGGGGTGATTAAAGTTAAACATGGGAATACATATTACAGGAAACATCTCTTTAAATGTTCTAAAAGAGGAAGGTGCGGAAAGCAATTATTAGTAAAATTTAAAAGGAAACATCGTCAGTTAGTGTAACTTCCAGTTTATTTTTTTAGATGTCATTAAACCTTTACATATAAAGGGTTGACCTTAACCTATAACATATACTTGAAAAGGGTGAAAAAGTCTTCTTGTCAAGAAGTCACGATTAGCCATGTTTATGAGGAAAAAATATCAGGTCGTGTAAGTTCAAGTTTGTTCAAATCATACATGTAACTCCGAGTAGGGTTGGGGTTTGTACAATCAAATTTTTACATGAGAAATAGGCGAAACGGGCGTTTAAGCTCTATGTAGTTCAGGTGAATGATTTATTTAATAGACCTCTTATTCTTCATGTGTATATTTTCACGTTGATAACATATTTCACATATAGATGGCACTGATTGCATTGCAAAACACATGCCCTGTAACAGAAACCGTTTTCAATATACCAGCCTCTCTTTCCTGTTATGTATAGATAAATGCTCCTGATGAGTTTCACTGCCATTTCAAGTTCCCACCTATTAATTGAATTGTTACATGTAACCTATTAATTGAATTGTTACATGTACATAATGCTGGACCATGAAAGTACATTTATCATCATGCGGTCAAGGAGGCTGGGGTTCAACAAATTAACCATCAGATATAACTTAATTTTTAGGTATGATATCTTAAGCTGTCAACTATCATTTGGCAAAGAAATAAATCATATATTCAAAATTTCAAATTAAATTATTTTTGTATATCTTTATATGGAGCTCTTCTTTTAAAGGATATCAATATTGTCTGAAAATAGCCACAACCACCTAGCCCTCTAAGCATGTAGAAATTGTAAATAGCCACATTTTTGACAGAAAAATGATTACAAAGCATCATTACCACCCTTAAAATTAAGAACAAAGGGTTGGTGAGAAGAATCACTTAAAGTCATATCAGGATTAGTTTTCTATATGAAGTTTTCAAGGTAAATTCGCAGTTTTAACATAAACTTTTTTCTAGATTTTAAATAATTGTGAAAAACTACATTACTGATTTCATATGTACTGAAATACATGGAGAGTATTCAAGCTCAAAAGTCCCCAAAATAACACAGAAAATGAGCTGAGCAAACACGGGCCTCAAAAACATCAAAGATGGGATCAGGTGCCATAAAGGAGTGAGCATTCCCTGCCGACTACCACAACCCTCAAGTACACCTTGTTGTGATCGGAAATAATGGGAAAATATGTCTACAATTCAATATGTAAATAATGGTCTGATAATTACATTGAAAAACAGCCTTCAGCAATTGTTTTTGCTAACAAGGTCATTGTATCGATCACATAAATTAGGAAATAGTGACTTTAATTGAGATTGTTGATATTCTTCTTTCATCAACTTGTTTGTCAATAACTTACTTCTCATACGTACAGCATGCTCTTGCGTAAATATGGAAGTGATACACATAGATACCTCCTTCGATAAAGTGCTATAACTTTATTTCCATGAGCAATACTGAGTATTTCAAAAAGAGACTAGTTCTCTATCTGATAAATAAACAAAGCAACACAAAAGAAGTGAATAAAATAATTGTAAATTTTCATCATTTACACAAGAGGAATTCTACAAAAACTATTTTTCACAAAAAAGATATTAATTCTTTCTGAATTATACTGATTTCTAAGTTACTAGTATACTTTGAAACTTGTATGTTAAAAATAATATTCTAAAAAAAACTGCTTCAAAATAAATATGTTAAAAACTGCTTGAACTGTCTTCAAACAATAGAAAAATATTCCTTCTTTATCGGGGCAAAATGATAGTCTAAAATTTAATGTTTAAGAATATTACTCCATGTAATGTTTGTATGTTTACTGTATCAATTCTTGGAGAATCAAATGGGATGTTTGGGCTTAATTACCTTCCGTAAAATGTGACGACTCAAATCTTTTGATTTGTAATATCCATCATCACAGATCCAAGCCTGTATTCTGGTGTCAAAGATTTTCCTGACCTTTCAAAATGCAGTTGTATGCTAAAATTGAAGATACATGTAATCTTATTTTTTCTCAATATATTTCATTGAAAACATTTCGTAAAATCACTAGCAAATGGTATATATAATTTGCCCAAATTATAAATTAATTTCAGTTCTTAAACCAAAAAAATATGCAGTTATCTTTCTTAAAAAGATCATTACATTTTATTTTTTAGTAAAATATAGTTCATCACTTAGCATCAGCTCTAAAATTCAAGATCAATGTTGACTATATATAATCCATTGCGAGTATGTGGCTTAAAAATCTATGTCACACTTAAGTTACAATATTTAAAATTTATAATGCTGATCATTTAGTTTTTATCAACTACAAAAATTTTTTTTGATAACAAGTATCAAGAAATTTCTGATAAAATCTATCAAGAAATGTTATCATACCAGTGATTTTACAAAATGTTGTTTTTCAATGAAATATTTAGAGAAAAAATAAATTATCTTCCCATTACAGAAACTGTTGTTATTTTTTATCCCCAGCTGTGGCCCTGACCTACCCCTGTGATTCATGATGTTAACAAACTTGAATCAACAGTATGAAAAAAGATCAAAATATTTACCCTAACCGCACTCCTGAAAAACCATTTAGATTAATAAGTAGCCTTCGTCAAATCAGGGCATCACAGCACTTTTTGCAGTTTTCTTTGTTTATGCTATTTAACTTCCTTTGATGAAACTGAGATATTCAAGGTGCGAGATGTTTTTCAAACATTTTAAGGTAGTCCGATCCTCATGTGTATAAAATTAGCAGTTAAGTAATCAAAAATACTCATAAAAATATATCTGAATCCACAAAGTTAATTTGTCCGCATTTCTTCTTTAAAGTTAAAGATTAAACTTAATCATATTTTTTAGGGAAAATTGTCAAATCTCCAATATTTTTGCAGAAAAAGCGAATTGGAATATCAGCAATGCATTTTCTAGTTGCAAATTGATCATCAAATATATTTTAGGTTAAAAAACAATAGATATCCAGGCATTCAGAGAAATTGTCATGATTTTTATACTTATTTGGTATTTTTTGTCTTCTATTTCTGTCATGTATTCTATAATACATTGTGTAAAAGGCTTTTGTTAACATTGCAAGACACCAAAAATCACTTCTTATTTCATATCATGCTCATGGTCATGAGCATTGGTATCTAAGGCTGGGTTCAAGAAAATCTTATTTCTCTAAAACTGTATTCCTTTTTTTCCTTTTATTGGGTGCAAATGTCAACTTATGTCAACAATGTTAATAAGACCTTTTCTACGACTTCCAAAAACCTCGAATCTTATAAAGATGAATAAAATGAAAATTGTTGCATGAAAAATTTCATTTTCAAGCTTCATTTTGATGCATTTCAAATTAAATATTAATTTTTGGAGTTATCCTTCCTGGCTGAGGATCGGATAATCTTAAGACATATTTGCGTAACATAAAGTTCATTGAAGAATTCCAAAAGCAACTTCTTAACTTGTAATACATGTATTCAATCAAACAATTTAATACGTAATTTAATTTAATTTAATGATACATAATAATAATTTAATACAAAATTCTATATTCCTTTTAAGTAACAGCACACTGTTTGAACATACATGCTGTATTCAAATGCATGCAAGTAAAAGAAAATCCGAATTAAAAGCTTTACATCCAAAAAAATATAAGCATCTCCAATAAATTTATTACAATGCAGTATAAAATGAGCTATCCAAATCTTCCTCCCACCAGATTCCTCCCAAAACTATACGGAATGGTTCTGTTAGTGTTTCTGTACTTGCCCCAGGCTCCCAGTGGGACTACCACAACAGTTGTGTTGTCTTCTGTTCCAAACTGCAGAGCTTGGTCTGTGATAAAAGTGGCAGCATCCTTGGGGGTTTGACAAATACCAACTATGTCCACTACCTCATTGTCATTTAAAACAAAGTTCAGCCCATCAGAACTCAGAATCAAAAATCCATCTTTTCCATGTTTCAGCTTCAATGATAAAGGAAGAGACAATAATTTTCTTCATACTGTTCGAAGACATCAAATCAAAGATTGTTTTTGATTTGATGGTTATGGCAGTTGGTTATTTCAGGGCATTAAAAATAGTTTGAAACGAGGGACATAAATGCTTACATGTAACAGGCTTTGCTTGTTAAGGAGGAATGCCATACCAAACTTTTATTTCATAGATCTTTTAAGACATCCATATTAAATTATGGTTTCAGCATTAAAAAACCGATTTTAACTCTTAATTATCTTATATGATTTTTTGTTTATTTTCAATGAAAAAAAAATTATTTCCAAATATTATGCATTTTAGTTAATATTTTGCTGAAATAAATGCATCATATGAATATCAATTAAAATGTGCAAAGAAAAGACATACATCTATAGGCATTTAATTTTGTTTTTATCAAAAATTATCTATGAAAATAAAACACTTAAATTTATTTGTGACTATTTTTGAACTTATGGTAAAAATCTTCACAAAACTAGTCATAACTCCGGAGAATTAACAGGTTGGTCAACCATATTTCAAAAAGAAATTGAAATCAAATTGCCCAATTTTAAAGAATTTTTTTTTTTAATTTTTACCAATCCCGATCGAAATTAAACTGATCCAAACCAGAATTGTCTAATTTCTGGAAGTAAATGACATTTTCCAAATAAATACTAGTTTGATTAGGTGTGATAAGGGTTAACAAATAATTGAACTTGTCAATCAAATAGATTTCTTAATGATAAATGCATGTACATGAAAGAGGCAACAAATTATTTAATTCATTTTGTGTTAATTTTGATCAGGATCAGTTTAATTTCGATTGTGAGTGGTCCAAAAATAAAAAAAAATATTTTTCCTCAGAATTCGCAATTTCATTTCAATTTCTTTTTAAAATACGATTGACAGACATGTTCTTCCTAGTTGTGTAGGGTTTTTACCCACAGGTTGCAAAAATATTCACAAATAATGGGTTTTAGTTTCATAAATAATTTTTTATTTCAAAATTAAAAAGGCTACCCTTCCCAGGCTTTATTTACATATTTCATATCATATCAAAATAAAGACATTCATAAATATATTGTATTTATTTAAAGCGAATGTTAAACTGTAAAGAACATTATTTGCAAATAATTTTTTTTTTCATTTTCTCTGAAAAAATACAATAAAAAATCATATGAAATAATTCAAAGCAAATATTGGTCTTTTAATGCTGAAACTATTATTAAAAAGGGATGCCTTAAAGATCTATGAAATATAACTTTGGTGTGGCATTCCTCCTTAAACCAATTATCCAACGCTTCCAACTTGATACCCTGACATAACCAACAAACTAGACAATGATTCTTTATTGAATTTTCATAGTCACAAATCAGCACAAAAATTATTTAAGCCTTTCTTTTTAATCTACCTAGTATACTTTATGATCTTCACCATACATTCAATAAGTAATTATCAAATTCAATCAATATGTTAAAAGTGCATAAATGTACTTTATATATTAGCGACCTTTAATCTATGCTGGGGTATTTATTGTTTGTTCAAACTTAATAAAAATCTAAATTCCAAAAAATCTCACAGACAGCAGCAAATTAGGAAAGATGAGCTTAAGTAAAACTGAATCATATATGACAGTCAGGGATTTTTTTCAAACTTAACCACCATTTTCCCAATTTAATGGTATTTCTAAAGTGTTTTGAGATTTCAATGAAATCTTGTAGTAGCAATTAACACTTTCAGTAAGTTAACTAAATGTTGACAAATGTACTTATATGACCCAACATAAGTACTTATTCAGTTCTTAAATGGCAAATGACACAGGTGATGGAAAATCAAGTCTCAACCAGAACTTGAACCCAGGGCTATTGACGTACCAAGCCAGGGCTCTAACCACTGAACTACTGAGAGCTGATATACAAGGGTTGTCCAAAAAGTTCATGGACAATGATGTTTTTGTGAAAATGGTTCTGTATAAATCTGTTGCATATCAAAGTATTTCTTATGAAAAAACAAGTCAGAATGATTTAATTTTTATTGAGGGAATGTTAATATTTTTGCAAAAATCAGGATCTTTAAAAATTGCAGATAGTGCGCACGGACCATGGTTAAAATGACATTAACTCTAATATAAAGTGCTCTGATTAAATTGATTATTATCTGTATAAAACAAGTCAAAAATTATTTTAAAATTTATGTAACAAAAATAAAAGCCTATAATCATTTTATGATATCTAAAGTTTCGCTTACTATATAGACAGTGCAAATACTAAGCAAAACCCTAACAAATATGTGTCAAAACTCAACAGAAAAAGCAACGTTAGCCGTCCGAAAAAATTAGTTTTTATACGGTTGAAACGATGTTAGAGACAAAATTTTTGTCAAAATAACTCAAGATTTTTGACATATATTTAGCGTATCGATTTAAGATTGGTATATATGATTTTGCAATGGTATGTACAAATTTGAAGACACTACACGAATTTAAATACACATGTTATTTAATGAAAATGGAGATTTCTATTAACGACATTGTTATAAATCTGGGCTGTGCAGTTTGTGTATAAAAACTGTTTACATAGATGACAATTCTAAATTTTTGTGCATTGCTTTGAATTTTAAAAATTAAATAAATTATAATCTGTACTTAAAGATAATTGCTAGCACTTGGAAGTGTGTTGCACCTTAAAAAAGAAATGTAGTGTGTGTCCATGAACATGTGTTACCATCCGGTAAGTCAAAATCAAAATGTTTGACGTTATAATGTAATTAGCTTAACGTCAGACTGGCCGTGCGCACAATCTGAGATCTTTAAAGATCCTGATTTTTTCAAAAATATTAAGTTTCATCAATAAAAATTAAATTATTCTGACTTGTTTTTTTCATAAAAAATATTTTGATATACAATAGATGCATACAGAACCATTTATTTGAACAAAAACGTCATTGTCCACGAACTTTTTGGACAACCCTCATATTGACTGACTTTCACATACCTGTGAACCCAGTGATCTAATCCACCTCTTTGTAAAAATTTGTCCTTGAATTTTGAGCATATTTCATAGTGGGTTTGATATGTACGGCGCCAAATGTCACAGATGGTGAAAAATCAAATCTCAACCAGGAGTAAACAGCATTGAATCTTATACTCAAAATCATTAAGCATCATTTGATAAACACGAGAAAGAGATATGGAAATTATTGAAGACACTTACGGTCTCTATTTTAAGTGATGGCTTTGCGATCACTCCTCTACTCTTTAACTCAATATCTCCTATACTTCTTGTCATGGACAATCTCCCATCAACCTGACAATATATGAAAGAAAAAAAAATACAAATATACTTTTTTTAATTATATATTCAAGATTAAATGAAATATTTTTAATGATTTTTTTTCTATGTTTACTAACTTTTCCCAAACTTATCCTCAGGGGTCATGATTTAAACAGACTTGCATCTACACTGCCTAGAGATGCTTCCGTGTCATTAGACTAAAATTAGCTTGCCTGTTCTTAAGAAAAATGAAAGTTAAAAATGGATCATTATTATGTTGATTCTTCTCCAGATCATCTTGAAGAACATACCTGATAAACACCTAAACTATTGCTGACAATGAATCCCCCACTCTTAGTGATACGTTCAGATTCCCTTGGGTCATCAGGGTTGTGATCTTCTGTTAATCTGACGGCATGACTCTCTCGACACAACACAGCTCTAGTGTCTCCTACATGGGCAACATGGAGCTTAATCCCATGATGCAATAGACAAACTGTTGCTGTCGTACCACAGTTGTACAGTGGAGAGCCTTTATGAAGATGGAAATACATAGGTGATATTCATTCATCTTTTTTTTCATTTTAAGCACATTAACATGATTAAGCAATTATGAGACAAGCATTACTAATATTTGTAAGATGATTAATATACAATAATTGTACCGTAATTGGCCTTACCTATGTAGTAAAAATTTAAGTGACGAGTCAGCATATTGTTGATATCTAGAAAAGATTGTGTCAGCACCTCATTCAGATCATCAGTTTGTCTTAACCAATGCTTGATAAAATATGGCAAATTTTGAGACACATACTCAGATGCCAATTCTCCACCATGTCCATCAAATATCCCAAAGCAAAGAATCTCAGGTGAAATTTTCTCCACAATATACCTATCTTCATTCACTGTTTTTCTACCCATGTGGGAGGCTACCCCTACTTCCTCCAGAGGAATTTCGGGAATTAACTTTCCCATCTTAATGCTCTTTTCCACTGCTATTGGCATGTTGATGCGATTGTTCCAGCTACCGAGGGTATCAAAGTTCACACCCTGTTGTCTTTCACCTTTATTTTCTGGATCACTCAATATGCCACCAGTTGTGCTATTTTTCTTATAAAAGGAGTTTTTGCTAAGGTGGTACTTTTTGGCACTCATGTATTGAAGTGGAACAAATTTAGTCCTAGCTTTCTTGCAATTGCACACATGACACATGATGCATTTTCGTATTGGCCCCGGAATATTCATGTCAGTAATCTTAATTCTAAGAGAACTTTTCAAAGTTTATCTAAACTTAGAGACCTTGTGATCTATTTTTTCCTCATCATGGTTATGCCTCTGGATAATATTACATTCACAGAATTAATACATTATGAACTTTAATTGAATTCAGCTGACTTGAAGATGAATTGTTATTGTATTCTCATGAGTAGAAGGTCTGTAAGTAGAAAAGAAATAGATATTCTAAGGACTAAATAAGCATAAATTGCAGATAGAAAGCTTTTATCACCTTTTCTTTCTAGGGAGTCTCTATACATAGGAGTGAATTAAAAACACGTGTTTTCAAACAAAATAATATGATACACGTGCATTTTTCATTAACGAGTTTACATGAAAAGGAGTAAAATTGATAGATTTAAGAAAAGGTGTGATATCAAGCAAACATGTTTACAGTACACTTACCACCAAGGATTTCCTTCAGAAGAGAGGGAAATAGAAATATATAAATGTGTGATTTCAAAGAAACATGTTACTCATCATTAGTAGTCTCTTTACATGGGAGTGGTATGTGTTTATTTTTATTTCCAATAGATATCTAAAATGAACAAAGCCAAGAAAAGGCATTGTCCTTTACACAATATATTCTTGAATGTTTTCTTTACAAGTGAAAAAATAGTTGTAAATGTATGCAAACTTGTTAATATACAATTAACCATTTTTTGGCCAAAGTTTTGTCGTATTTATCATCAGTGTGATTGTATCAAGAAATTTGGTGCTCGCCATATTGCGCCGTTCCTGCGTTTGGCCACAAAATGTTAGTAAAGAAAAAAGTAGGTAATAATAATTACTTAAATAAAGTTTGGGTAGGTTCAAATACCTACGTAGCTATTAATAGCTACGTAGGTAAAAATAGTCTTTGGACTGGACATGTTGACGCTAGCCTAAAAACCATAGGCCCAAAGAAATAAAATATTAAGTACATGCATCTTAGCAGGATGTCATAGGGACTAAAAAATTTTGCCTAGTGTCGAGGGACACCAGACCAATGTTTAGTCAGGGGTCTAGAATTATGCTTTCCTGTTGCCTGGGGTGAGTAAAAATTCGTACGGGAAAGTATGATCGTGGGTCATGTTCAACCACTCGGGAAAGTAAAAATAAATGTCAGTAGACACTTATGTTTTTGAAAGTTGTTCTTTTCACGAGTTTTGTCTATTTGATGAAAATTGATTTGAATTTACTTAGCCAGTGAGTTGTGTGAAGCGGTATGAAGGGTTTCCCGTCAAATTAAATATACATTATCACTACCAGAAATACTTGTTTGCTGTATAAATGAAAAACCGAATACAGTACTCTTTCAATTTCCTGGAATTGATACAAACGTGATTTGAGGGCTATAACTCTTGAAATTGAAATGATAAATGTTAGTATTAACAAAATAAATGTTATATTCCACTGAACAATAATTTTTACTTTATAAATTTAATTCAATATACCAAACAGTGAATAATTATATCTATAATAAAACAATGCGATATAGCATATCAATATTTGTAGTATATCAGAGACATAAATACATCAATATTTTAATTTGGGGAAAATATTCACATTTTTGAACCATGGGGAAGATGTTAGTCTGTAAATGGGTATATAAACATATTAAATGTCAATAAAATCTTAAAACTTGATTCATGTTTTTGTTGGGCAAGTGATTTTTTAGGCGGGCAAGTGAAATTTATTGTATCACTAACTTGTCCTTGGGCAAGTGAGTTGTAAGAAAAAAATTCTAGACCCCTGTTAGTCCTTACGACATCTCGCTGAGATAACATGCCGGGGTACCCTGTAAACGTAACAAGTGCCCGTGAACTAAACAAATCACTGTCATCTTTTTGCTGCAAATTGAATACATTTAAACGACGAAAGAAACATTACCAAACCAAAACAACATCAGATGATCACAGATCAGATTTTTCTTGTTATGATGTGTAAGCATTATGCGAATCACTATTCCGATGCTTTTAAATGTAATGTTGAACCCGAACGTCAATTCCGTAAATAAAAAGAAGGAAAAAAGCTTACAGTATATTTTCATTTTATTTTTGAATTAAGTAGTTAAGAAATTTATTTATAATTATATTATATTAAATCAGAGACATATAATGGTTTTATATGTCTCTGATTAAATGTCATATTAAATAATATTCAAATTCTATTGTTAGTTGATGATTGACTCGATCATGTTGTAATTTTGTTACAATGTATATTTGTGTTTGTTTGTGTTTTATTTGAACCGGAGACATTGAATCTCATAGGTATACAATATTCATACATACATACATACATACATACATGTACAGGCTATACAATATATATGTGTTAATTACATTACAATATCATTTAATTATTATTTAGAACATCATTTCTTAATTGATAAGAGAAAAACAAAAATTTACCCAGGATACATAGTTCTTTAGTACTTGTCGAACTCATTAACTGTACTAATTTAAATAGACCGTTAAATAGTCAGTTTAACCAAGCCTCTGTAATTCCTTCTTAAAGTTTACAATCCATTCATCATTATTTTAATATAAAACAGATGCTTTCTAACATAGTAAATATTTGTTCATAACAATGTATTGAGGTCTCACGCAAGGAAATAATTTCACTATATATTACTTTATATCTTGAATTAACAGATTAAATTATTTGATTATACTCTCAGCTCAGCAGGTGATTCATGAAAGAGAAAATAAAGA
The DNA here is from genome assembly GCA_003671525.1 of Saccostrea glomerata. Lineage (NCBI taxonomy): Eukaryota > Metazoa > Mollusca > Bivalvia > Ostreida > Ostreidae > Saccostrea > Saccostrea glomerata. The sequence continues at coordinate 1,365,504 of PRKT01000038.1, read as the reverse complement.
TGAATGCTTAAACAAAAAAATTGAGATCAGAAAAAAACGTCTTATGTGGCTTTTAAGAAAGAAAATTGACAGTAAACATACCTACCCCGAAATACACGTTGGTTTCACGATAATAATTTTGAATTTCTTTAATTGCAAAACTCTAATGTAACACGTTGTCTGTTGTCATTTTTCATCTTCTTCTCCAGAAATACAGTAACTGGACCAATTTCAACCTAACTTGGCACAGAGTATCCTTGGGTAAAGCCTAAAGGGGATTCAAGTTTGTTCAAAAGAAGGGCCACACTCTTCCCCAAGGAGAGATAATTATGAAATAGCGAACGATTACCGGCACCATTGAAATATCTCCAGCTCAAGAACAAATGGCCCAGGAAAGGTAAAACTCGTGTGGAATCTGACAGGTAGATCAAGGTTCATATTTGTTCAAATCAAATAAAAAATACGCTTTACTTTACATATTTAATATGTTTTCTAAATTATTTTTTATTTATTTATTTTTTTTGAATTGTTTGTTTGTTGTTGTTTTAATTTTTTTTTTGGTCAGAATATCTAACCATTCCTTCTGCATGTGAAAAATAACACATCCATGACTATGGAATGCCGTATACGACAGCCAACTGCTTACTGCCAACTGCTGACTGCTTATTGACAACTGTCAGCTGCTATCTGCCAACTGCCACACATATTTGAATAAAATTTATATTTATATTGATATTTATATGAATTTTCAAAAAAAAAAAACGCGCGGATCTAGGACATTTTTTTTCCAAGAGGTCACCCTGGTAAAATTAAATTGACTAAATGACCATTATGTTTTAATTTATGTAGTATTCAATATACAGTGTATGCCATTGATAAAGTACATTGTTTATTTTTATTTTATTATTTGAAATAGGTAATAAATGACTATTTAATGTTTCACATGCAAATATTTCGGGGTGGGGTGGGGTGGATTCTAAATTTGTACAGTCATGGGTTAATGTATAAACTAAAACTGATCTTGGACCCTCCACGTAGAAAACGCCGATCAAACATTTATATCTCTTTGTTTTAACAAATAAGATATGTTTTACATGCATAGATCTAGAGAGATAGGTCCGGACCACCACTCTGAAATTTGTAAAGTTATTTAATGCACAAACTAAACCAACTAAAAGTTATTCAATGTATAAAATAAATCAACTAAAAGGGACTTTAGGACTCCCCCCCCCTCCCCCCGAAAACGCGGTTTCGTGTTAAGTGGTATAAAAATGTCATAGATATGAAGGTATGACGCATGAGAACCCCCTCTCCCCGGCTGCGCGAAATAAATTTTCACATTAAGGAAAGGACTTTACGTTTTTTTTTTCTTGTCAAGAAATTTCTGGGTTGGATTTTTTTTAAATATGAGTGACCCTCTTGGAAAAAATGTCCTGGATCCGCGCGTTTTTTTTTTTTTGAAAATTCAAATAAATATCAAATAAAAATAAAATTTATTCAAATATGTGTGGCAGTTAGCAGTATGCAGCTGACAGCTGGCAGTAAGCAGTCAGCAGTTGGAATTTAGCAGTTGTCTGTCGTATATGGCATTGTATGGAATGCCATATACGACAGCCAACTGCTTACTGCCAACTGCTGACTGCTTACTGCCAACTGCCACACATATTTGAATAAATTTTATATTTGTATTGATATTTATCAGGCACGTAGCATCGTTTTTGAAAGTGGTGGGGCCAACCAGAGAATTTTTTTACTAACCTGAAAAAGTTGACAAGCTTAAAAAAAAAAGAAAATTAAAAGTTGCCCAAACTCGAAAATCCTATTTCGTGGGAGGGGGGGGGGGGGGGGGGGGGGGGGGGGGCAACTTTTTCAAAGCCAAGTTACTTTCAATTACAAATTTCTTCTTACAATTCTTTGATAACATTATACTTTGGAGAAAAGTAGGGGGGGCAACCTTCCCTTCAATGAACATTTTTTATACTAAAAGTAATCTTTGGGGAAAAAAGTGGAGGGGGCAGCCCCACCCCTGGCCCCCCTTTTGCTACGTCCCTGTTAATATGAATTTTCACAAAGAAGGAAAAAAAGGCACGGATCCAGGGCATTTTTTCCAAGGGGGTCACCCTGGTAAAATTGAATTGAATAAAATGACCAATATATGTTTTATCTTATATAATATTCAATATATGCGGTTGATAAAGTACATTGTTTATTTTTTTTTAATTTGTTTTCCTATTTGAAATAGGTGGAGTTTACAGTTTGTTAACTATAGTTTACAGTCGTTAAAACCTAGTTTATCAATTGTGAAACTAGGTTTATCTCATTTTTGTGAATTTGGCGTGCCATACTATTATGACATATTGTATTTGTCGGATCATGCACGTAGAATCGTGTTTGAATGTCCGGGGAGATAATAAATTGGCAACTTAATTGCCTAAAATTTCTTTGACAAGCGAACAAACTTGGCAGAATTGTCTTCAAACACGTAAATCCTATTTCGGGGTGGTATATCCGGAAACTTTTTTGATAAGTTCACATTTTTTATGCATTAACTTAGAGGGATTTGACCATCGTACAAAAAATGGGAACGGGTGCAAACGGCTTTTAAAACATATCCCCCACCTTTATCAATTCGATTTCAGATTAAGTATAAATATCTGGAAGATGAATTAAACTTTTCAGGCCACTTATTTTTATTAATGCCACAAATCAATTTAATACGTACTTGTAAATGATGATTAAATCTTTTTTTTACCGCATCTGTGAAATTTATGATGTATATGAAGGGCCGCAAACTCTTAATTGACCAAAGCTTATAACTTTTCAAGTGGCAGGAGATAAGTATCATGATTTAAGTTTTGAATTTATTAGGGTGGAAATAAAGTCAAATATTTTCAACATGATGAAACCATGTGTCTTACATTGTTTTAAGTATATAGATTAATTTTATAGATTAAAAAAATCTTAATAACTCAAGAAACTTTTGTTATCATAAAAGATATCAACATAGTACATGTATAATTATTATACATGTACATGTATATTGATAGTCGTTTGTGATATCGTGTTTATTACCCCGGTAACCTTCAGTCAGAGCATCAGAATGTTCTTCGAAAACAGCTGATGTTGCATTTAAGAATATTAATATTATTTTTAATCAAAGAAAATCTTTATTTCTCTAGGAAAGTAGGGTTGACGGTGCTAAATAAATTGAGAAGCATTTATCTTCAAATACCGGTATCTTCTACAAACCGAGAGAAATTGGGCGGATACTTACTTTCTTAGTACATTGTAATATCATGTAAATTTTGCATTTATCTACCCTAGTAAATTCAAAATATACAACTGTTACATCAAAGTAAGCATTGTGAGAATAATTTATCTTAGAATTTGACAAAAGATGTACACAGCAGATTTCTACTGAATTATAAAGGATAATTTTGTTTAAAAAGCATGCACATGTACGTAATTAATCTAATGTGTATTTGGATATCAATATCTCTTGCACTTGGCGTGACAGCTGCACATTTCATTTTATCTATCTCTAAAAACTTCAAGGTTTCAGTCAACGCCCCTTCTGAGGAAGTCTTTGTGAATTAATCTTGAAGAGAAATCTAAATTTGATTACAAACGATGTACACAAACAATACATAATCAAATTGGTTTTGTAGCATTGGGTTTTCAACAAAAGTAATCAAGTTCGACAGCAACGATGATAGCTTTTATGTTTTTCCCAATGTTGGTACGATTAATCTTCGATACAAAAAGAATTCTGCAACTTGAAGACACACAGGATTACTTGTCAGATTAACATATAATCCGAACTTTGGTGCATGAGTTATTTATGGACCTTTAACTGAATTTCAGCCATCATTAACATTACATCAGTGGTTATACTAGTATATCCCAAAAATCATCGATCTTTTAACATATTACAAATCAGAATTATTTTTTCTACAGACGTAATAAATGATTCCGCATCATTTCTGCAACATGATCAGAATAATTGATATCTGGAAAGTTTTGACATGAATCTGAAATTAATATTATCCTACATCTAAATCGTAAAATTGAAGAATAAAAATTGTATAAATGGAGCGTGGATCGATTAATCATTATATTAAAGCTCATATTCTGAAGGATTGTTATCTAATAGATAAAGATTTTTAAACATGAAGGTGCCGTTACATTTTTCTGTATCTCGAAGACATTAAAAGAAATGAAAAAAAGGAAACATACACCTTTATATTTCCATTTCTAATTTCTCTCTCTGTGATAACTCTTTGAAAGTTAGCGGAGTTAATTTCTTGATAATTCTACCGAAATGTAAATTAGGCAGGTCAAAAGGTCAGGAGCTGAGGAGGCCTAATATGCATGAAAATCTCGTGCGCATCCGTCTCTGAGTCTGACGCTATGGAGACGAAATATGCATGAAAATCTCGTGCGGCTGCCGTTGTGTTTGACGTCAGTGGGCGAGGACTATTGAAATTGGGATGGGGATCCTCGTGTAATTTAAATCTATGTCTGCATTTTTAAAGTCTGAATATACAGTTTTATTTCACGATGAAATGGAAATATAAGGAATCACTGTCTAGTTAGTATAGTATGCCAGGGACATCAACAATAGTGGGAAAGATGGGATAATTTATGCATAACGGGCTTCGCCCGTTATGCAAATTATCTCATGTTTCCCACTATTGTTGATACCCTGGCATACTATACTAACTAGATAGTGATTCCTTAAATATCATCTCTAAATCCAACAAGCTTGATATATATACCAGTCTTGTAATTGTTTCAAAAATTTTGGGGAAATATGTTAACTCATAGCTTTATTTGGGGCACATAATACATGATAATTTCTCGCACTTGTTGTTTAAACAAAGGTCTGCAGGTTTTTCCCCATAAACTTTTGCTATTTATATAGTCGATAAACCAATACAGAAAACCAATACATGTACTGTCCCTCATAAAGAATCTGCAAGTGCTAAAAAAAAAAATCATACGAAAAATACTCTATATATCTTTAATTGAGAAAACCACACAGATCTAAATTTCTTGAAGTTTAATGGCGAATAATGGCAATGGCAGCAGTTGTAATTTTCAGTTGTAAGTTAGTTACTGGTTACAATCGTAACCAAGATTACCGACCCAAGTACACTGGGCGATTTTGGCTACCCAAATGGCAAATGCATGTAAATGAAAATACAAAAGAAATAGGCAAATATAGAAATGAATATGAAATAGGCAAATACACAAATGAAGCTGTTAAAAAACCTACTGGCAAATAACACATTGCAAATGTTTCATCTAGTCTGAGACAAAAATAAACAAAGGAGGATATATCATAAGAGCCAATTTTGGCCCCCTAAAAATCAACATTTTAAAGTGACATTCAGATATGTTCATTGATATTTATTTTGTAAAAGAGATTATATTAGAAATGTTTCCAATATATTTTTCATATTTATATGCACTCACGAGTTGTGAATGACATGAGAAAAAAATGCTATTTTTGCTATCTAACAAAAAAGCCAAAAATATGCCTTTTTCTTGATGTTTTTTTCTTACGGGAAACATAGAGCGCAGTGTAGAACATACAAAATTTTTCTGTCACTAATTAGTATTGGATAGATACATCTTTGGTAAAAATATAAAGCTTGTTCTAGGCTTTTCTGGGAAAAAAACTGCTTGAAAAGAAGCAGTTATATACAAAATATGCTAAAATTGCGGGAAACGTGATTTTTATGATGTCATATATGAAAAATAACCGCATTTTGATCAAAATGAAAATGACCAATAAAGGTCGCATATACAGGTGTACAAATTAAAGCTATATATAAAGTAAAATTAAGATATTCATTTTAAGGGGCCAATTGAGACACTTCCCATATATCGCTCTTTACAACTTGAGATGCGGGATACGTCTGCTCTAAAAGGAAGTCCCAAGGATTCGATTAAAATAACAAAAGTTGAAAGATCGGGGAAAATTAATACTAATGACCCGATAACCCCAAATATATGGTCCTCTCTATTGTAGTAGATTTCACTTTTGGCTTTCCATAATATTAAAGGTATTCAGATTAATACAGCTCTATCGAGAGATATATACTGAAAGGAAAAAGAAACGCAGGGTAGCATAATTTTCGATAAACATTCGACCACATGACCGAAAATTACGAAAATTAGTCAGAAGGGAAATTTAGTTTCTGTGCATCAAAAGTATCAGCCCTGCAGGACTGATACGGCTATTGTGACGTCAGCCATTACGCATATGCAAAAAACCTGTATTTATTACTAAGTATGTAATAAAAACCGATAAATTATCATTAGTGTATCTACTCAATGACTATTTCTAGGGTTGACACCTTTTTCCACCTGAATCAGGTACTACATGATTTTTCATTTTTGCATGTTTTTGTATAACAAATTGTTGACACCTTACAAGTTGTTTTATTTAAGGAAAGTTAACCTTGGTCCAGAACAATTATATTTCGGAACGAACCTGGGTAAAAAAGGAAAATATTTTAGAGTGGGAATTTCAACTCCTACACTATTTTCGCGTTTTAATTTCAGCAATTAATTCGAAATATTTTCAGTGTTAGGTGATATGCCAGGTTGTTCCTCAACTTTAGAAAAAGTTTTTCCTTCCAGGTACTTTTTTTCAAATTTTTGTTAAAAATCTTCTTTTTTTCTGATAATTAAACTGATTTCAAAGTGTCTGATAAAAATGTAAAACCCAGAATTGTAATAAATAAATAATAGTAATTCAGGCGATTTCCAGCAGGTTAAACTAAAAGCCATTTTCTAGACTCTTGCGCAATATGCCTAGTAAAATAAGTATATGTTTACTCCAGTTGCTTTGTGAAGAAATTTCTAAAAGTAATAATATATATTTCAATGCTAAATTCTTCTTGAAAATTACATCTTATCGAGGAACTCGAAGGCTGACCTTTTGGATTTGAAATTTAATCTATGTTGTAAAAATATATTGAAAGCATGGGATTATCTTTAATTGCATATGTTTGAGCTGTTTCCTAATGAATGATACTGATAATTTTCTAAAAATACAGAAAATGTTATCGCGTTTGTAGAAAGTTTTGGTTTACATTAAACTTTTAACTATTTGTGCGTATAATTACACAGTGAAAATATAGGTCATCTTTCCAGCTCATTGAAATAAAATCTGAACCGGTACATCTATCTTTTAAACTTAAATCGCTTTTTTTTAATTCAACAACAATAATTGCTTGATCCTAGTCCCTCCAGAAATGATTAAACAAAACTTGTAAAGATCCATGATTCCTTTGAAATATGGGTCAGATTCCAATTATTTTTTAATTTGATCCCCCAACGCACATACACACTATCTATAACAAACTTCCACAGGTATTTGGAATTTGTTCGAAAAAATAAAAGAACAATAGACACCAGTTTATATAATATTTCACATATATTTGCAAAAATATAAATAAAGAAATCCACAAAAACAAACATTGCTTATCCATGAAATATTTGGAGATAACGAACAGTATTCGAGCTCAAAAGTCCATTAACATTTACAAAATAGGAGCTCAGCAAACACAGACCTCAAAACTCCAGAGACTGGATCAGGTGCCATGAAGGAGTGAGTATCTTCTGCCGACCGGTCACACCCGCTACATGATCCTTGTAATGAACGGGAAATGCCGAAAAAAATCGTTGGACAACTCAGGGTGCAAATAATTCCATAATAATCAGTAAGAAAAAAAATTAGTCAGCATGTGACTTAATAATAGATTGTATTTGCTGACAAGGTCACTGTTTAAACCATAGAACTTTTTTAAATGATGACTTTACACGAGACTGCTGATATTCTTGCTTCATCAATTTGTTTGTTAATAACTTATCTCGTTTGAGAAAACTGCTCATACGTAGAACATGCTCTTCCGTATCGAATCAACTGAGAGATATAAACACCTTATGCATGTGACAAAGGTATACATGTATTGTTTCATAAGTAAGAGAAGTTGAGAATTAGAAAGTTTACAGTCATCACGTTTATCATAAAACTTTGTGAGTTGTTAGATAGCCATTGACGTCTTTTTCTAGAAATAAATTAAGATATGAAATAGATGTGTCAGACTCTGTGGTATCTTTTTATTTCAAGGTCACCGGGATATATCGTGTCGATATAAGTATAGAAATAACTCTTGTTAATTGACAATAGGTCGTCGATATTTCTAAATGTCGAGCTTAGGCCACAGAAAGTGTTTTTTTTTCATTTCATGTAAAAATTTTCTAACAAACTCTACTTCATCTGAATACAAACATACATACAATACACATTTCAATTAGGTCCCGCAATACAGAAACATCTACTAAATATTCCGCACGTATAATACACATTACATGTTCCACCTACCTTTCCACACACATTATCTTCTATCCTACGCATACCATATACACATTTAACAGTTTTAAGTAAGATTACATGTTGTGGCACCACCCAACCCCCAGGTGTCATGATTTGAACCACATAGTCCTTAATTCATTCTACACTACATGAGGATGCTTTCGTATCAACTTAATTTATCATGCTTGTGCTGTTTTTAAGATGATTTTATATTTCTCCCAAACATTTCTTTTAAAAAAAATTGATTACATTATCAAATCACAACTGTAAGGGTCATGATATGAAAGAATTTGAATCTTAGTCATGCAAGGAAGTTGAATATTTTTGCTCCAATATTTTTAGTCGAAATATATTTTAGAATGACCTCATCTATTAGTTATTTTCTCTATTTCAGTTATCTCTCTTTGGAATCAGGTATCGCCCTTGATTTAAACAACTTTTAATTTCCTTTACATAAGAAAATATTTTCTGCTAAGTTAAGTTGAAATTGGTCCAATGATTCTGGAGAAGAAAATGTGAAATTTTTTCAACGACGAGAACGACAGACAACGGACAATATTAATCAGAAAACCTCTCACTTGAGCCTTTGGCTCAGATGATGTAATTTGAATAGTTTGGGACATACGGTCACACTTTTTTATGCTCAACATAATATATGCGTTTTGAAAAAACTCAGTCAACATATATTGAAGACCAATAATTGATTAATTAACCATTGTTACTTTTATTCAAAAGTTGACTCGTTCGATTCATGAGAACTTAAAATAAGATACTATATCTTAAAGTCTGATACATTTGTTTTATATTTGGATATTTTGCTTAGAAAAAGGCTTTCTCGGAAACATAACTGAAAACTAGAGGTACTGTGAGCAATGAGCTCACTAAATGATAAATATAGTTATAATGGCAAAGTCCATGATTTGCTGTGGCCGGGAAACCCAAAATATTTGTCGGATCAAAAAGTAAAATAGGAGGTGCACAATGGCAATATGTAATAAAGATTCTGTGAAAGTTTCATTAAATTTTACCCAGTGGCATAAGAGAAGTTGCGGATAAGAGATGGGTACCCCAAAGCGTGACAGACGGACGGACGGACATACCGATTACAGTATACCCTCCCACTTTTCAAGCGGGGGGTTTAACAACAAACGTGATGTCTTCAACTTTTCTTTCGTCGACTCCCTTTCCATAGTAGTGATCGTTAAGTCGTGGGCTTAAACGCCGACGCGACTGATCTTATTCGATAAAAAAAGGTAGCTACATGTACTGTTCCTTCGCAAAGCTTCCATCACCTTGAAGCGAAAGTTGCAGGTCTTTCGGGTTAAACCTTTAAAACCATGGTCATTGCTCAATAGCCTTGAGTGCAAAGGTCTAAATATGAGGCCCTTCTCCAGTACAGTATATGCAAGGTGACGTTTATATGTGAATGAAAAGTTCTCGAATGGCACGTAGATAATTAACTATCAATCATTCAATCAATCAATCAATCAATCTTTTATGCATGTATACAATTGCTATTTTCGCCTGTACATTAGGCTAATGTCTCCCAGTTGATGCGATACGCAAGAGCGCTCTCTACATACATATGTAGGATCATTGTCTAGAAAGATACAAGCTATTGACACCAATTGGAAGTTGATAGTCCCACCCACCCCTTAATTACAGTAATTGCAGTTTCTGAGTAATACTTGTATAATTTTGTATGGTTTGTTGCTGCTGTTTTTTGTTTTTGTTTTTTACAGCGAAGACTCTTCGATCCTCTACACCGTTAGGACATGGAAGCTCCACGTTATGGCTTTACTTGTTGTGCTGTTCGACTTTGCTGAACTCTCCTTGTATCATCGTTTGGCTGTGGCCGAATTTTGCTTGAAGCACGCTGCAGGTTCTGTTATCTTCCAGGATCTGCGGCCAATAATTGTGCTTCCGTCATTGTGCCATTGCTATTGATTCTACGTCATATACTATTGATAAAGTCGACGTAGACCATTGTTTGTGAACTCATTGTTTAGCATTGAACTATTGAACAGTTATTGATCATTACATATATTATTGATCTACCCATCTATTGAACTATTGAACAGTTATTGATCATTACATGTATTATTGATCTTTGCAACTATTGAACTATTGAACAGTTATTGACCATTGTATATTTTCATTGTCTGATTATGCATATCTCATTTTATCTAAAAGTAAAGCCATGACAAAAAACTGCCAAACCATAGTTGCTTTATTCTATCGAAATAATTACTGTTCGCTATCTTCTTGTCATATTACTAACGTTAAGACTGAATTTTTAAATATGTGTTCAGAAAATCTTTGCAGCACGTCGTTTCCTCTTAAGAATTTCTAAAATCAAAGATAAAAGAAGTTCACGATTCAACCTTTGAAAATAAGAAATCGAGCTGACATTTTGCAAATATTTACAAACTCATTTAAACTAGGTTGGAAAATAGAATTTTTCAAAGCTACACGAAATATCTAATACGAAAGATTGATTTTTATCTAAATGTTAGGAATTCTTATATTGTTCGTAAAACTCTTTACGAGATTAATAAGAAAATAAGGTATACGAGCACAATATTTATAGACAATGTTTTATCTACTCAAGGTGTATATCATTACAAGATAAGTAAGAGACAATCAGGCCTTCTGGCTTTCGCTCTCTCTTATAGATTGCCCTCGTCATTACCATTAACATGAGAAAAGAAAAACAATTGGAGACCGTATAATTAGTTTTTTTCTCTCAACTAAATGATACCCTTGTGTCCTTTGGATACAATTGGATCATGAACTCATAGGATCGATCATTAAAATAACCCCTATGTCGTACAATGAAAATGATCTCGATGTTTCAATATATATTATACACTGATTAATTGGAGGGAGGAAATTTAAGATCCTTATGGCAAAATTAGGAAAGAACTTACTAGTGACAGGGACTTTTTTTATCATCATTTTTGTAATGAATAGTGATTGAAAAAAAATGTACATTTGTAATCATGGTAATCGAATAATATATTTTTCCTGAATATTCTGTATGGTTTCCCACTATTGTTGATGCCCTGGCATACTATACTAACTAGACAGTGATTCCTTAAATATTAACCAACCCGTTTAAAGTCATTATTTTTATTTTGCCATTTCTACGGTTGTTACAATGACTTTGTCAGCAAAAAAAATCCATCATTATGACGAATACCCGTCTGACTAAAGTCAGGCCCTACCACTTCACGTCGAATGATGTGAAATAGTAGGAGTTGGCTTTATACAGACTGGACGAATACTGTCTGATACTAATTGTTAGGCCATTATTTACACATTGAATTGCCTACGCCCCCCGCCCCCCATTTTAATGATCATGTCAAGAAATAAAAGCAAGTATAACCGGTTGACAGGGAATACTTCCTATTCATGGTACCTGATCCTATCGCTGTTGTTTTTAAGGTCTGTGTTTGCTCGGCTCCCGATTTGCGTTATTAAATGGGAAATTTGAAGTTGAATACTGTTACTTATATCTAAAGTTAGATTTTGCCAATTTATAAAGTTAGATCATTTTAGAAACAAAGTATTTGCTAAACATTAAGAATAAAACCGGGCATTTTTATAATCATGATATAATCATTCTTTCAAGGATGTCAATTTACTGCTAGCTGTCCTTGAGCTGATAATATAAATTCATACGAAATGTATATTTTGAAAAGTTGCATGACGTTTTCACATTGATTTCATGCGTTGTTTTCGCCTCTTAATTTTTCATGCGAAGAACTCCCATGAAATTCATTTGTATTTGATGTGAATTTTATGCAAACTACTTGTGTCTATGTAGTTGGTAAAACTTCTGATCATGTCAGATCAAATGCATATATAGAATGTCCTTTTGCAATTATTTGCAAAACCTGTAGATCTGATACAGTTAATGTCGCAAATTCCACGTTTGATGTGAAAACTAAAATCGCCAGCCAATGGATTGATTCTTCTTTAATTATTTGCAATAATTGAGATATAAATGTTGACAAGCTTGTTAATTATCTTACTCTTTATAATTAAAAAGAGGCAATTTAATTTGCCCTTTTATATTTTGAATGAAAATATATCAGTACTGGAAAACGGTAATTGTTATAAGTTTAAAAAAAACGTATGATTTTTCTCCATTTCATTTTATACTTGTATTTTTAAAATCATTGTTGATATTCCACAAAAATTAAAGACACTTTACTGTAATTGTAACTTAAACCTAAATTATGAAAGACATAAAATGTTCCCCTCTACATTTCAGTTATCATAACAAAATCTCTACAAATTTAAATTGTATCTGTTTCCATGTCAAGATGCTCATTGACGAAATGCGCGCAGGTCAGGTCAAATACATAAAGACAAGAAGAAATTTGATGAGCCCATGGAAATATATTCTCAAGGAAGCGTTCGTTTCCACTTCATAACAGCAGGGATGAGAAACTTACACAAAAGTCAAGAAATGAACAGACTAAAATCTGAAGAACGTTAAGGAGTAATGTACTTGTAAGCATGTGGCTTAATTCTCTGTGATTATTTCTCAGCATTACCAAAACCTCTGTATAAAGAGATCAGCGAAGAGGAAGGAAGAAAAAAAATACCTCGGGATCGATTGTGCTCTGCTAGTATATAATCCACCGATCTCGTCTATGATCGTGCACCTTTTTTGTTCTGTGTTGTCTATTTAGATAGAAGAAGGAAAAAAGTGGAATTTTATCAAGGTGCAAAATGACTGACAACAATAATACAATGGATATAATGCAAAACAAAACCAATGATACAACGGCGGAAACACTTAACTTTCACAAGGTAATTTTTTCAAAGAAATTTTAAAGATTTGAAAGTTTAAAACCAAATTGTTTCTTCGAATTATTGATTAAGATTTTTTTCCCAATGCGTTCATTTCATATAAATCCAAGCAAATCAAAATATTATGCAATTTATCGATTTGCATACAGTTTGAAATTTTGCAAAGAAGTTTAAATCGACGAATTCGTTGCTTTTTTTTTTAATTTTCAAAAAATTAGAAATGCTACGTCAAACTTGTTTGATGAGAGTAATTATCATGTCTGATTATTTTGATTTTTTAAGGTTATTTACTTGAAATGAATATATACAATAAATAAACCTATACTGATACATATGCTTTCACGGATAGAGGATACATTGCACATGGATTAAGTCTGAGAGTATAAGTATCATCTGGTAACGTAGATGAAGCCAATTAAACCCTGAATCTAATTTGCGATCTAATTAGATCATCAGCCCTATTCGATATATTAGAATCGAGTAGAGTTGTTGACATGCTAATTTAATCTGTTGGACTGGGTATTCCTCTGGTGATCTAAGTCGTAATCTGGTCGGATTTTACAAGTAGTTGTGGTCTACCATGGGAAATCAAATGTATTGGTAATTACTGCAGGTTGTTATGGCCAGACGTATATTCTGAGTTATTGCAAAGTTAGTGCTGTAGCTCTGTTACTCTGTAATATTAATATACCTGTAATAGGCGAAGAGGGTAGCTCATTTACATATAAATGTATATACATGAAATATATTTTAAAACTAGGTCTAAACAAAGATGGCATAGTAGTTCCAAAAAAAGTTTTTTTTTAATTCGGAGAGAAAAAAGAAGTTGAAATGTTCATAAACCATGGATATTTTTTAATTCAAGGGTATGCGTACTGAGTAGACCTTAAGAAAGGTGTAAGAATAAGTAAAACACCTGAAACTATTGATATTTAAATGGAGCTCCTTTTGTGATTGTGATAAATATAAAGTTTTTTTTTAGAAAGAAGCGAGAGAGAACGTAAACAGGTAGTAGTATATAGGTTTCCGTCTCGCAATTTAGGGTCATTATTAAATCATGACAATAGTATCTATTACTAAAGTAAATGCAAGAACGGCTATCTCCTTAGTGCATGTGCATGTACTAGCAAAGTTGTCCTGTTAATTTTAATGACCAAAACACCTGCAACAATTATATTGAGTTTTAATAAAGTAAATATTACAATGATGAATTAACTTTACGCAAGCTGACGACCTTCAAAACAAATTCCTGAGCTCATTTTTTTTTTGCTAACAACACTTTCGGGAAATATTGAATAAATACCTGTTCATAAATTTCATACGAAGTTATGAAAGCAACATGTGATATTGACCAGAAATATGTACATTGATCAGAAGTAAACCCAGATGTCTATCTTTTCATCTACTACTATACCGTCTGTGTCTGTCGATGGAGTACATGCTGGCTACATATTGTACTGTTTTACCTGATAAATACGTAAAAATAGCATTCGGGAAACCATTAATATGTCATATAATGTATATATCAAAGGTCATGCTATTATGTATATATCAAAGGACTGCCAGGTCGCTGTGCTCCTATAGAGGGGTCAAAATGACAGAAAAATTGCGAATCTATTTTCAGTGTGGTTGTTGAATTATTATTTGAATCGGTCTTATAATGATATAATATTTTTGAATTTAAAGTCATAAAAGAAAGAATTGGTAGAACCTGAGTTAAAGAGCCACATATTGTGTGATTGTCATGAGGAATTAAATAAAAAGGCTTGAAATTAAATAAAAATAATTAACTGCACCATGGTGAAAAAGCTTTTTTATTGTTCTATCTTTAAAAAAATCGTTTTTGAAAAACATTTATATGGAGAAAATGTTCGAGCAATATCTGAGCTCAAAAGTCCAATAAATTATACTTGAACAGTAACTTTCCTCATTCATGAAGTAAAATTCCGCTGCCATCTGCATATGGCATTTATGTCTGTCAACGTATTCGCTATACTTTAGAGCATTCTTTCTACGACCAGTTTTAAAACCGAGACACGCTACTTACACATAAGTTGGTTCAACATTCTCATCAAAATCAGTATTTCGAAAGTTCTCGGGTCGTTATAATGTCTAAAATTACATGTACCAAATATAAGTTATCACTGGGTTGTATTTTTCTTGTCTCATTTCAAACTTATTTATTCTTATAGTTAGATACTCTTGTACTCTTTACTATTTGACTACGGAATGACCCGTCTATACTCAATGCATAAGGCTTACGGCAGGTTTGAACGATGAACAGTGGGCGATTTCTTCTCCTAGGCACCTAATCACATGCACCTCCCAAATTTTACGAGGGGCCCGTATTTATGCTCTGTTTACAGATAAGTATTGTTTGAAATTTTTTAAAAGATCGATTACCGTTCGTTACATTCTCCCTATTTCGTTAGAAATAACCCATTCCTCGTATAATATCTTCAATGGCTAATGTTGGCTTTCAAGCAAAAATTAAATCTATAGTTTCATTCTGTATATAAATCCCTCTCAAGAATGCCTCTGATATAATTCATTATATTTACTAGTATTAGCAATCTCAGTCTATGTTTGTGTAATCAGACCTTACCTTCATGCTCTACATGCATCTAATCGTCATAGAATGTATTTTTCAACTGTTGAAAACAAGGCTTGTTAATTTCTTAAAAACAGTTACAATTCGAAACAAGTTTAGACATTAGGGATAACCTCTTGTCCTTTAGCGAGTGTCTAATGTTATCAAACATTATTAAAAAATATCATAAGAATACAGAAACACGAATGAAACCTTCAGAAATAATCAGAAATAATTATGCAATTTTACGATTTTTGTTGGAAATGATTTATCTTTTCTACTGGCTTTGAAGTCAATAAGAAATTCACGACAACAACGTGTAAATTCTGAAATGCAAGTATTTGCTTAGTGATAAAGTTTGGGCAATACTCTTTCTTGTACTTATAGCGGGATATTTTATAACAAAATGAAATAAGACCGAATACTTAAGAAGACAGTACGCGTTAATATTTATCGGTAGTGTGTCGATAAAAGCACAACAAATATATATTCCTTTAAATTTCTAGAAAAAAAACATATCGAGGTTTTACAGTTTCCTGTGAGCGAATCTGTTTTATTGCATATGTCAGTTCACGTGGGTTTCATTTGCATCTTAAGCTGTAAATTGCGCAACCAACCATCAATCAACCTGACTTTTAAGGCTAAACTTATTGGAAAGTGTCACAAGATCGCACTTCTTCTATCAATTATCCACTAACTGCTCATTTTACAATCCAAGAATTAGAAAATCTATCTAAATCTGTCTGTCAGATCATTAATCTGTCATTTTAGTCTTTAAGGTTTCTTTGAAATAACCATTATGTTAATCGCATAGCTGCAGATCTGTAGCTCTCCGAAAAAAATATATTGATAGACCGGAGAGCTACAGTGCCACCCATTGAAAAAACTGTATATTTATTGCGCATAAAAAGGGGCGCTCGGTTCTTAATTAATTCTTCCAAATTCTTACCTCAATTGCAAATAAGGAAAGATTTCAAAAAAATTCTGTATCTGCTATCAAGTACTCTCGTAGTTGACATCCGAACGAAGCATATTGGACCGAATTATCTTTGAAACCAAAATGGCAGTAGAACCGAGCGCACTTTTTTGTGCGCAATAAATATACAGTTTTTTCAATGGGTGGCACTGTAGCTCTCCGGTCTATCAATATAATTTTTTCGGAGAGCTACAGATCTGCAGCTAGTTAATCGCAGTGAGAAGACTACTAGGATAAAATTATTTGAATTCTATATGCTTGTAATCTTGCGTTTAATTGCAAATATTTGTGTTCAATTTTGGGGGAGGAGGGATAAAGAATAGTTTCCATTAAAAAGCGATAATCCAAGATTAAACACACATGTTTGTTATACCGTGTAATTGTAGAAAATTTTTGTTCAGGTGAGTTATATTTAAGCTCTTTAATCAAGGATTTATCAAAACCAGATAGCAAAAAACGATAAGTTTGTTTCAGTTTTCTTGCTTAATTAATCTTTAATCTGAACGAAGAATTTCATCTTTTTTTTTCTATGATTAAAATAGTTTCTCATAATTAAAAAGACATTACTTTCACAAAATACTGATGCATACCTACTATAAAATAATTTCGATATAGCGAATTAATTTTTAGCCAAAACTGTACCTGTAAGAAATTGTGTCTCAGACATACCGAGACCAACTTTCACTGTTGTAACTTACAAATGCTTCAATAGGAGCTATGACCTGTCTCCACTTAAAAACTCTATTTCCGACAAACCATAGTAAAAAAATAAAACAACAAAAAAGAACAGAGATAAGACTGGATATAGATTTGGTAATTATCAGTCACTTTCTCAGTAAACATACCCTTTTCCATTGATCTTGTACCGGTAAGTCGCCTTTTTTTATTGAAGAAACTTTTATCTTTAAAAATTTCAAAATACTTGTACATTAAATTCAGTTGAAGGTATATATTTCAACGAATTGAGTTCATGGTAGTAACTCTTCAATTTTAATCTTTTCCAAGAAAGTTCATTTCGAGGTAGAGAACTAGGGAAAATTCACTGTATACAAAATATGTGGTTTGTCTGTGAAGCCCAGATAAATTGGTAAACTCAAAAACTATTTTTTTTATCACGTAATTTTGAAAATTTTTTCGAAAATTGTTTAGATTAACTCCAGCATCTGTAATTACATTGTCAGAGCTTAAGAGTTACATTTTTATTCTATCACTTCAACTTGTTAACAATCCATGAAAATGTTTACACAATTTTTTTTACACACTTTTTAGAATACATTTCCTTTCTATCAGACACCGAATCTCACAAATGTCAGAAAATGTTGGCTATCGTGTAATAGATTAAAAATCGCGACAACACAGATTGTGGTGAATCGCCTTGATGGTCATTAAATCGTGTAGGAATAAAATGAAGGTTCTGGGAATTTTGTCCCATGTAAAATTTCCTTGTACAAAACTAAACAACATACATTTCCTGCTCAAAGTCAATTTCTTGTGTCTTATAGATAATACTTTGAAATTTGTACAATGTTCAAAGTACAAAGATATTTTTTATTAATGCCAGTATATATCTTAATTACCATGAAAGCAATTTTTTTGGATTATTGCTACATTTTGGCAACTCTTTTGATCATACTGACAAAAGAATTCTTTCTTTTGATCTGTATACCATTTCCTGCATAATACATGTATTCGGACATAAAGACAATCTGGAAGTCAGGAAAGGGTTTTCTCCGCTTTTCCGACAAAAATTGTTTTAATTAACAGTTGTTTATTCTTCATTATTAATGATATTTTTCACCTGTACAGAATAGAGCTAACTACGAGCACATGTTCGAAAGTGTGGAGTAAACGGCCGAAGAAATTCAGCTCCATTGCTAGAAAATCATTTGAGGTATTCCAATGCTCAACTTATATGCTTGTGTCCGCCTCAATTTGTTGTTGGCTTTTCAAGGATTTTTTAAAAAGTGGTTTTGGTATCACAATGTACCCCTTAACTGAATATGTTTGGCTGTGCCCCCTCTCCAAAGTTGTTTCCTAAGGGCTTGTACATGTATACAGAACTTAAACTGTGTGAAAGTTCAATTTTTTAAATAAGAATGTATTCAAAGAAATTTTCTCTATATATAGTATAGTAGGACCCCCTCTTCCCATAAAGCTAATATATTACTGATAGTACTAGTATCTCCCTCGACAAAATACTATAAAGTGACAGCTCTCTACTGATTATTTACTGAATTATCTCAGTGCAGGGAGAAATGTTTTCAGATCGATTTTTTCTTTCAAAGAGAGGTTTTTATTCTGGTGAAAGAATTATTTCACCCCTTGTGTCCACCATCCCTTTAACTATATTGATACACAGACCTAAATACAACGTTTGTCAAACCTTCCTGTAAGATCTACGAGTAAGAGCTACCCTCATATAACTAACGTTCCCTCTCTCTTGGAAAAAGATTCAATAATAACAATCATCTCTCCTCCCTCTGAGTCAATAAATTGGTTTCAATTCAACAATTTGTGATCCAACGTATTCTCAAGAATTCCCTTTCGAAAGATTCATCTTTCAAATCTTTTAATTATTCCAGTCAACGGAAGTTTGATTATTCATACCTATACTGGATTCCAAAAAACCCTACAAACGAAAATGTATTGCAGAGTGCAGTTTTACAATGACCCTATCTTAATTTCTTATCAAAATATTAACTGCTGTGAAGGAGAAAATTCAGAGGTATTGTGCATACATTTAAGTAGTGTTTTAAATTAAACGTTGGTTCTTAAACTAAAATGAACTATTCATCAAAAATATCTAAACATAAATTACTTTTCTGTGCTTTATACAACCATTTTTGATGATGAAGAATTGAAAAGACTTAATTCAATCATAAACAACTGTTTCGATAGACCTCGCACATTTACTTTCTTGTTTGACATACACAAAAATACTTTCCCTAAGTAATTATATTCCAATCTATTTAATTATTCTATCTCCAAAGTTTTTGAAAAGCATGAGCATGCCCTGAGAGGGATGAATTTTTAAACTAGGACAAGGTACTGACAAATAAGCTGAAATTACCATGTATACAAATGTACCCAAAAACTTAGTACCGACTGCAAGAATCCTTGTTACATGTATATCGATTTATTTGTCACTAGTTCCTCCTATTTTAAAATTCGTCGTATTCAGAGCATGCTTTTGAACATCGAATAAGCATGGAGATATAAACATCATATGCAGGTGATTTGGGAACATTACCCTATCTAGAAAGGACTGTACGATAAAAAAAAAAATAGAAAAAAGTACACGTTTTATTCTGCTTTTAACGTGTCTCTACAATGTAACACCATTTAATTCCGAAATCTTTACTCATCTGAGAACTGTCTAATTTAAAATTACAAATTTTAGCTTTATTTCATGATTCCTCATACATATACATGTAAGTGCTGGTAATGACGTTAACTCATTGTCAAATGATTCAGCTCGTTGGTAGATACTTGATTAAGATATTCGGTAGTACTAAGTTTAATAATAGAAGTGACAAATATGATTGATTAGATCATTGTATGTGGCGAGAAGTATCCTGATTTATTTCACCCTTACGATTTAAAAGTAAGAAATCGTTCCCATTCACCCCTGCAGTGAACGATTCCAATGCACGGCATTTCATTTCTGATTACCGTGAACAATTTCTTTTCAATATAAATGACAATCATGGAATTGTAAACAAGGGAATTGTTTCATTCATTCCGTGAATCTGCCTTTACAGATATCACTTCACAATCTAATTAAAAGTTCTTGTTTTATGATTATAAATACCGAAAATAAAATCTGATATCGAATATCCGGTGTAGTCTCTATGGGATTGAATAAGTTTTTTTTGCTACCAATCAAATTTATTTCCATTGATTTTCCTTTTTAAGTGAAACGCGGAATAAAAATCTAAGGATGCATTTTGCTTAAAATAAATAGAATTCTTTTATGCAAAACATTGTTACACTAAATACCTTTTATGGTGAGAACCTTGTAAGTCGTTAGAACTTGTGTTCAAACCATTTGTATATTCTTTTTACAATAAAATATGCTCAAAGCAAATCGATACACTCCGTTAAATGATATTTATGTTCTCCAAGTAAACAATAAAAATTCAGTAATAAAAATGTCAATTTGCATAAGAACATAAATTACATACACTTTTAAAGTCATTCCATGCACAAATTGGAAATTCAAGCAATTTGATGTTACTAGTTTAAGCTCACCTGAGCCGAAAGCTCAAGTAAGCTTTTCTGATCACTATTGTTTGTCGTCGTCGTTGTCGTTGTTGTCAACATTTCACTTGTTCATCTTCTACTCAATTAACCAAACTTGGTGTAAAATTTTATACATGAAAAGAAGAAAACAATTGCTCGACGTTTAGATAAATCGACGAGGTGCTGTCAATTAACAATTGTAATTTCCTTTCTTATGTCGATACGATATATCCTGATGAGCTTGAGATAAAAGATACCACAGAGTCTGACACATCTACATGCATTTCCTATTTAGATATTTTACTTGAAAAAGACGATAATTGTAATCTAACAACTAAGCTCTATGATAAACATGATTAATTTAACTTTTCAATCGTCAACTTTCCTTACTTGTGCAGCAATACACCATCACCTGCATACAGAGTTTACATATCTCAGTTGATTAGATACGCAAGAGCATGCTCAACGTATGAACAATTTCTACAACGAGATAAATTATTGACAAGCAATTTGATGAAACAAGAATTTCGACAGCCTCGTTTAAAGTCATCATTTCGTACGTTCTATGGACGAAACGATGACATTGTCAGCAAATGCAATTCGTCATTGAGTCAAATGCTCACTAACGTTTTTCACACTAATTGTTAGTCCATTATTTATACACTGAATTGACGACGGATTTTCCGTCATTTCCAGATCATGACAAGTGTAACCTGTCGGCAGGGGATGCTCACTCCTCCATGGCACATGATCCCACCTTATGTTTTGGAGGTCCGAGTTTGCTCTGCCCCTATTTTGTATTGTTTTATGGACTTTTGATCTGGAATATGTTCGTTATCTTCATATGTTTGACAAGTACAGTGTATTTTGTGTAAAACTGATTCAAGTTGACCAGGAAAGATGAAACCTATGGGGAAATTCCTCGAGCAGGTAATGTAGATTAAAGGTTGCTCATATCATGACCCCTGCGGGGGTAGGGCGGGGCCACAAAGGAAGATCAAAGTTTAACATAGGAATATATAGAAAAATCTTTGAAGATTTTCTTCTCAAGAAAAGCAAAGCCTTGATTGGTCATATTTAAATGTAAGCATTCTCAGTTTTGTATAGATTCAAATTTGTTCAAATCATGACCCCAGGGGTATGGCTTGGCCACAAGGAACGATCAAAGTTTTGCATGAAAGTATATATGACTCTTTAAGCTTTATCTCTTTTCCTTTTGCTTTATCTAAAGTGATCCTTTGTGATACGAATCGGTATGTATTGTTCTTTGCTGCGATAGTATTTCTAAGTCTTCATTCCTGGACAGCTCGACAGCGTTGTTGACTATGTTCAACAGATATTTCGGACTCGGGAGTAAGTTTAGCGATTACGGTGGGATTGTAGCTTAATTAATAGACAGATCGTTTTGAAGGATAACTTAATATTGCCGCTTATACGAAGGAAAATGCAGAGATTAGCGAGTAAATATTGAGGCATGCGCAGATGGGTTAGTCTATGCGATGCATGGAAATCTGACTAACCCCCGAGAGTAACGCATGCGCAAATGGGTTAGTCCATGCTATGCATGGGAAACTGACTAACCCTTAAAGCATAACATCAGATTCACTGCACAATACCAAACTACTATAGAAAAAATAATTTTAAAAAAAATGAAAATGAAAATTTGAAATTAAAATAGAACAGAAACATGCAAAAATATATTTAAAAACAACAACTTTGCAATATTTCATTAAATTTATTTGGTACCCATATACACACTTACCCACTTAGTCAACATATTTCAATTAAATATATTTGGTACCCATATACACACTTACCCACTTAGTCAACATCTACTACAGTGGAAACTGATATGTCGAGAAAAACTAAGGTTACATATAGGCACTACACCTGAAATGATGATTTACTTGAATTCCGAGACAAATAATTATTCCGAGATTAAATAATACAATATAGCATGTATGAAAGAGTTCTCCTAAATGCAGAGACAGGAAATGAGATAGCAAGGTTTTTGTTGAACATAGAATGATTGTTTTGTAATTAGGTGTCACTTACAATTTATTATCACGGTGAAGCAGAAATGATAAAAATTACTTTTTAATTTGCAATTCAAAGGTTTTTATTATGAAAAATACATTATTGGAATTGGAAGCCTAGACTGCAATAAATTTTCGACTCCACTAGTTATACTTTAAGTTTACCATGAATGCAAATAAAGACTTTAGAAGGACGGACTCCGAAAAAACTGACTCCTCATGCAAGAATAAGAATCTTTCAATCATTTAAATACTACTTTGTTGAAATGATTAAGTCCCTTTTGTAATTTTTTTTTTAGAAAATGATGTAAAATAAAGTTGAATTTAAGCTTTTAGATAAGTCATGCTTTTACTCAAGGCGTTTGCTTAATTAGGGCTGAATAATAGCATGTACAATAATATCACTTGCATTATATCTTACGAGCTGTTATCCTCCGTTAACCTTGGCAATCATGTGTACTGATAGATATTTTTCTCCGTTTTATCTTTGTATCTGGTTTTAGAATACATATAAGAATCTTATAATATAAAGTTCATCTTTTCCTCATCTAAACACCTGCTGTTTATTGATTCACTTTCGGATTTAATATTCTTTATGGAAAAAGTTGGCTGTGTTAAGGCAGAAACCATTATTTACTCTTAATGGGTATTTTGAATTTCTTTGTCTGAAATGACAGGCCAAATAGAAACATCTTCAATGTTTTCACGTATTTGGATAATTATATGTCATAATGTCACTCACAATTCAGACAATCAAATTAATTTTTGTACTATAAGATTCATGACTCTACATATTTGATCTTAGTAAAAGATTTTTATGGAAGAAAAAGCAGGAATTCACGACGTTGAGTTCGAATGAGATTTCTCACTTCTGACAATCAAATGCCAGTTTGTTTTCACTTACAAGTAATGGTCAGTATTGTGTTATTCAAAATACATTTATTAATTAGTTGTTTTATTTTGGGCGTCCATTGGCCCTTAAAATGATACAAAACAAAATTAAGATAGATAGACATACAAGCAAAACTCAGTATTTTAAAACCACCACAACGTAATAACAAGATGTTTTTGTGAAAATCTGATGCCCCCGTATGACAGTTTATGACGAGGATTACAGTTTCTCAATGCAAGTCAAACGCCAGGGTCAAGGTAAAAAGATCAAACTTGTTGGTATCCAGAGGAATATCTTGTCATAGAATATACCCCGTAACCTTGAAGTATGAAAGTCATAGTACTAACCTTTCAAAAGCTATGTATAAGGTTAAGGTTTTTAACTAGTAGGTTAAAATTTTAGGTCAAGGTAAAGAGGTCAAACTTTTCATACCAAATGAAAGGTATTGTCAAGTAAATATATATGTGAAGTGTGAAAGTCATAGCACCTACATGTACTTTTCAAAAGAATTGACCAAAATAAAGTTAGAAAATTTTTAATAAAAGTGGGTCAAACTCCAAGAAAGAAAGGTCTTGTCACAAGAAATACACCTGTGAAATATGAAAGCCATAGCTCACCCACTCAAAAGTTATGGCCAAGGTTAAAGTTTTTGCGGCCAAACAAATTAACAGATAAACAGACATATAGATGACAACAGAGCAAAAACTGTATACCCCAGTATCTTAGATAACATACATGTATTTATTAATATTCATATTCATTAATTCTACCAGGAGGTATATTATACAATTGTTCGACGCTAATTTATTAAACCTGGGAAATACCATCTTAATTATAAAACATGCAGATGGAAATTAGTTCATGACCTTTTGTAAAGGCAAATAGACACATTGATCATACATAATACTGAAACTAAATGTAACATCTTTTGGTTTAAATAGGTTTAAAAAGTACGCAAGGAAACATCAAACTGTTATGTGATATTTTAACAAATTAGATATACCCGTCATTTAAAATGCTGAAATAAATCACATTGTTCTTACTGTGCTCAATAAGAAGATTACTAGATCGTCAAATTCTTTAGCTGTGTAGCAATACATTTTCCAAATACCACTCATATATGGTATGTATGTTTCCAAGTTGATTCGATATGCAAGAGCGTGCTTTTCGTGCAATCATTTTCTAAAAAGAGGCAAGCTTTTAACAAACAAGTTGATAAAACAAGTTTATCAACAGTCTCATTTAAAGTCATCATTTTGCATGGTCTTCGGTTGATTCAATGAAGCAAATAGAATTTAGCATTATGACAAATGCTGAGTGATGTTTCCAATAGCCATTTCTACGCACTAAATTTTCTACGGATTTTTCTTTTTTCTCGATCATGACAAGGAGCACAGCGGGTGTGACCTGTCGTCAGTGGAAGCTTACTCCTCCATGGCACCTGACCCAACGTCTTATGTTTACTTTGATAGGTCTGAATTTGCTCAGCTGCTACTTTGTATGGTTTGAAGGAACTTTTGAGCTTGAATGCTGTTCGTTATCTCTATATATCATTCACAGAAGATGAAAATTTAAAATGTAGAAACAGGGACGGAAAGATAAATAAATGGCTAATAACATCGATTATACAGCTCATTTGAGCCTTAGATTCAGCTGAGTTGAAAGGTATTTACAATGTTCATGCCTTCATGCTACTGTGATTTATACTTATTTGTTAAACGCATTATATCAACAAAAAAAATTTAAGTGCCATAAACCACATAAACAAAGCAAAAACAAAGATATGATTAAAAAAATAAAATCAAAATAAGGAACAAAACAAACAATCAAAGTGTGTATTAACAGAATTTCAAAGAACCGATTTTTCTAAGAGCTATCTAAATAGCTTCTATGCCTCTGTTTCTTACAAAAGAACGACTGCAGCTAGAAAGTTGAGAGACAGCCATTTCTTTCAGTCCTAAGACAGCAAATATCTCCAACTGAGACATTGTTTGATGTACAATTGCTAGATCTTAACATCCTTGATTCCTTGTCTTTAAAATATTGTCTTTTCTATATCTTCTGAATCGATGAATCGGAAATAAGCTTCAATCTTTGCACTGAAAATAAAGAGTTCGTTAATATATTTTTCTTTGCGCTTTTTTGTTCGTTTGAAATGAGCATTTTTTTTATGAACTTGGCAAGAAGTTTGTGAAATAGAGCATATATGTTTATTTGATAAACTTCAATCTTTACAGTATTTTTTATATACGTTATGACGTTTCTAGTTCGTCATCGTGGCCCTCCTTCTGAAAGGTAAAAAAGGTAACATTTTAATTGAAAAAGCGGTTGTCTGTGCTGTTAAAAAGCGTTGCAAGTTGATTTTATTATTATATATTATAAAAGTCTGTTTCTAACATAATTTTACATGTGCCAGTTCAGAATGCTCATTTGATTTGTTATCTGTAATTTTGTGCATTTGTACTATTCTAAAATAATTGTCCTACGTTTTTCTTGTATTTAACCTCTTCAAACGTTACCAAGGCATACCGCCACTATATCCTCAAAATTTAACGTTTCCTTGCTCTTCTGTGAGCGAGAGAAATGTGTAACTGGAGATCTACATCCTCTTCTATGGTTTATTCGTCAACTACTTGTAAAAATAGAAAATCGATCTTCAATAGTACAGATGTTGTTATCTTCATCACTTAGGAAGGATTTATGGTCATTATTAAAAGCTAAAGTGGTCATTTTGCAGATGAAATAGAAGGAGTAATCATAACTTAGAATGCATGCTATGTCCGAAAGAATGGGAGTCATACTAAATTTAAATATCTACGTAAAGCTTCTACTAAAATTTTGCCCTCTCGAAAATGTCTCAGAAGAGGTTCGATTGAGCTTTCTGGTTTAAGTGTCTGATATCGTCGGTTCCATAATCCGCCTTATTGCTGCTGTTTAAACATAAAATCTGCAGACCAACAAATCCATGATTATAAATCAAGCCTACAAAATTGTCAAAAGCGCTGAGGATTTCAAGGGTCTAACCCTAGAAAAGCGTTCAAATGAAAAAAAGTTTTACGCGAAGAACAATGAAAGTTTAAGAAAGGAGGGCAAGTCTAAGAATTACTGATAAACAAGACTAATAAAAATGCATATTAAGATTTTAATGTGTCAAAATAAAACACTAAAACGAAATATCTATATACTATTTATATCAACACTTTCAGTTTTAATTTTCCTCGGGTCAGAGTTTTTACTTAAACTTTTCTTTGGCCGATTTACAAAATAAAACCAGTCTTTTTTTTGGACACTGTCTGTGAAGTCAGTTGTGATAAAGCTGCTATGTTGATCTCTTTGGCTGAACTATAATTACAGATACTTCAGTTCAAAAGTGTAACCATACGGCAGGGGATGCTAACTTCCCCATGGCATATGATCCCACCTCTTATGTTTTGGAGGTCCGTGTTTGCTCTGTTCCTATTTTGTATTGTTTTATTGAATTTTGATCTTGAACACTGTTCCTTATCTCCGTATATTTCATGGAGATAGATCAAGATGTCATCATTGAGTTAAATTTACTTATAATTGACCATTAACACGGAAACTGCTCAATATGTGGGTATTTTTCTGTATGTTAGTTGACCTAGTATAAGTGCCACATTTTGACTTCATTGCAGTTTGGTCGAGCATTTCGGTACATGTGTCTTTTTTCACGGATTTTTGCTGCTGCATTTAAATGGTCCAAGTATTAACAAAACAATCGACTGATAATCAGTAGGTCAAAAAGTAAATGTTACATCTTATTAGACATTTAGTACATTTACAAATAACCAGTAGCAACATTAGCAAACTTTGAAAATAGAAAATTTTAAGCCAACTAAATTGTACTAGTTGAGTTCGACTTTTCTGATAACACGGCGTATTGGAAAGCTTTGTTACTAACTCTGTTAAACACGTCAAGAATCTTAAATCTGTTTAGTTTGGATCTTCCACGAGCAGATCATATGTTGACTTAATACTGTTCGCGTTAGGTTAATATTGACATGGTGTTGATGTTACAATCAAGAAATATTTTTCTCTCTCGGATAGAGTATCATTCATCTCTTCCAACTGGGATATTGTCTGAACTCTGGTTTTTTTTTCTCTCTGAATCGTCAGGGTGTTTGCTCTTGTCCATTAAAGTCATATGCCACGTTTCCAATACAATATTCCTGTTAAGATACGCATACAAGACGAAGTCGACAGCTCTCAAGCTTTGATCAGTCCTGCATCTTTCATCAATGAGAATAAAGTAGTCACTCTAACTGATTTGGAACAGGTGACCTTTCTAATGACATAACTGATTTGGTTACATGTATGTTTCGAGTTTTTTTTAGTGAGAGTTAATTGTTCGTTTTCTCCATATCCTTCTTGTTCTCGTTTTTGTAATTTCGTGGCAACCCACGAGCATCCTCCACGAACATTGATGATTCAAATGTATACAAGTTACTGCGAGGGTTATTTATACCTTTTGGTACTGAACGAAAACCTTTTAATTTTTAATTTACACATACTTTAAAATCATTATTAAAGCAAAATGATCCAATTCTTAACCATTATTTTTAGTTTCTTTACATTGGAAATATTCTTTACTCTGAACAGTCAAACAATCGTTTCCTGTACCTTATCCTTTGATTTGACGACCTGTATATACATGTATTACATATTAAGACTTCACTTACAAAAGTTGAATACTCGTATATGCTAAAAACCACTCAATCTCTTGCAAGCAGCTGCTAAGAGGTACTTAACAGCTCTTTGAACATACGCACAAATTAGTAAGGTAACAGCTACAGTAATTAACACAAGAAAATTACTCATAGATTCTGCAAAGAAATATACAACAAATTCTATTTTAGCGGGAAAATTGCATCTTGATATTCTTTGTTTCATAAAGCTTTCTTTTTAAATAAAAATCTGAAAGGAAACAATTTGAAAGAAGCTTTTGCTGTCTGTTTAACAACCTTGAAGATGGAATTATTTTTCGTTGAAATTGAAAACGCTGAGAATGTAACCAATTGTCGATTTCCTTTCAACTTTCAAGTCAAAGTCAAAATTGTTTGTATCCAAAGTACGGTCTTGTCAAAAGGAATTTATATGTGAAATATGAAACCCCTAGTGCTTACTATTTAAAGTTATGGCTAAAGTTTCAAGTTTTTCTTTAAAAATGGTCAACTTCTAATATCAAGGTAGAAAGGTCAAAATCGTTGGCATTTAAAGGAAGGTTGAAATATGAAAGCACTAGTGCTAACTGTTAAAAAAAATTATGGCCAAGGTACAATAAAACATCTTTCTTTAAAAGATAAAGGCTTGATTTTTTTATGGCATGTCAAATTCCCTAACAAGTGAATGCTTGTATACTGAATGTATACAATCATTCACTTTTTTTGTAAACCCTACATTTATCAAATAAAGTATAGCGCACACTAATGAATTTACAACCATGCTCTAATTAATCAAGAATGGCTTCTAGAATGTCTAGATAAAACAGACACGATTTTCCCGCCAGGATACTTTATCACATATTTTTTTCTTGAATGAACTTTTGCCAGAGTTAACCCGAAGGAATGTTATATGTCTTGCTTTCCTTGGAAATCATTGATTTTTTTTTTATTTTACAACTTTATTTAAAGGACGTCATTTGACTCGGAAACCTTAAAATGAGGAAAGAAGATTTTGGGTGACTTTACCATTCATTACTGCTTTTTTGTCTATATTTTAAGCAAAATATGGAGGAAAAGAAATTATATTTTTTACTCAGGTTTTTAATTCAAACACGTTAAAAATGGTTTTATTATCAAAATCATTTTTAAAATTATTTATATACTAGTATTCAAAATTTTGACTTAAGTATGTTCTCAGTTTATGGTCTTTGGAAATGGTCTTCGAGAGCTACACGTGCACAGATATTATCAAAGTCAAGCATTTTGCAATATCAGCTTCGAACTTAGAGTACTAGTATAGCTAAGAGTTATATTTTTTTTTAAAACAAAATAAGTTTGCTGATGACAATGACAAAGTTTGCTAAATTACGAGTTCTGCGTGTAATGAGAAGCATTTGCCTTTAATTAATCTTTCAAATTTCTTTTTAACATGAAAATCGACGATAAATATCGAACATTTATTCTCTTCTGTTGTTTCTTAAGCTATAATTTTCTACTCTGAGATGAGGTTCTAAGTTCCACGATTAGAGCTATAGATTACTTATGAGAGCAATCATAGAAAACATCAATGATGTGATTTAGTATACTATCTTAGTAGATTCAATACTAATGTAATATACTCTAAAGCAATATCACTTTGTTTATGACTTTTGATAATTGTTTTAGCTATTTATTGTGTCGAATTTCTCTACTCTCCCCATACTTAAATTTATTTACTGGCGTATCTTGTTGCATTAAAAAATGAAATTAATATACTTGTATATAAATATATACATAATTCTTTCAAATTTGTTTCAGTCTATTCGGGCTTTTCTGGTCATAATTTTTCGGTCGTAGTTATTAAATTTTTATATTGCTATCTTTTACTCACTAATATATTGAGCAATCTAAATCTAACTTGCCACGAAGCATCTTTGGGTTGGGGAATTTAAGTTTATTACTTCGAAGGACATGTCCTTTTTCAATGATACAATAAGAAAAAGTAAAACTTGCATAAATATTCAACAAAAATAAAAGATTTTTTCATGTCTTGTGTTTGGTCAGATATACAATTATTTAATTACAAATATATTGATATTTCGACAACTTTTTTTTAAATTTATTGACAATCGTCATGACAACTAGATATATTCCAGTGAACTCGAAATAAAAGACACAAGCCATTTCTCTTACATATATACTTTGGGTTCTACTGATTGTGGACATTGGAGGCCAACTAACAACTGTAATGGAATGAAGTCAGTGAAATATGGGGAGATAACGAAAAGTATTGGAGCTCAAAAGTCCTTAAACATTACAAAACAGGAGCGGAGCAAACGGGACCTCTTAACATCAGAGGTGGAATTAAGTGACATGGTGGAGTGAGCATCCCCTGCTGCGTGCTCCTTGTCATGTTCGGAAGGAAAAAGGAAAAATCCGTCGACAAGCTAGTTTCTTGGTCAACTTTCAATTTTTATACAGTACTGAACTTTTCACTATCAACTGCGTACGAAGTGTAGTCTGCCAATGGACAGCATCAATTTAAAAACTGAGGCACGCTACTGAAAATTTAATTAATATTTTAAGGGTTTCACTCGTTAAAGGTAAGCGTTGAGATAATACGTTCGACTTTGTATTGATCTTGTAAGCAAAAACAACATATTTGGTACGCTTTAGGACTAAATTTTTTTTACCCTTCTTGGGACATTTTTACTATAAATTTAACTAAAGGTTTAGTCCGTTTAGTCTACCAATACACATGCATGGTTCGAGGCAGGTGTGACCAGTTGATAGAGGAGACTTACTCTTTAAAGACCCCTGATTCCATCTCTTTTTCTCCATTCCTTTCTTCTGCATTTTAGGAACTTAAAATTTAATATTAGTCAAACTACGACCTTTTTATTTTGGATGGAGCCATATTTGTGGATATTAATTATATATTTTAATCTATATATGTTTTTGAAGCTTATTCTTAAATTCATGAAAAATCGGATTTATATTCAAAAATATATAAATGAATCCATATACGTACTCACCATTGCCTTAGGACCATTTATTAGCAAACCCGAATTTTCATTACGTGGAGATACAGCTGTTTCGTCCTGGAGGACTTTTCCCTTCAAATTATTAGTTTTATTGGAAGAAAGAAAAATATCATCTCTAACTGGATTTGTAATGCTTAATGCTTTGATGTGCCTAAACAATGAAATAAATGGAGATAACGAACAGTATTCAATATCAAAGTCAATAAAACAATACAAAATAGGAGCAGAGCAAACGCAGACCTCCAAAACATTAAAGGTGGGATCAGGTGCCATTGAGGAGTAAGCATCCCCTGCCGATCGGTTACTCATGTCTTCTCAATGCAGCGAGTAAAACATGGCATAGCAATAAGTATTAAAAACGTCAGTCAGCACTTGACTTCATGATTATAAATTGTTTTTGCCGACAGGTCATTGTATCGACAATAGAACTTACGAAATGATGACTTTAAACGAATTAGCTAATATTCTTGTTTCAGCAACTTGTTTTGTCAATTACTTACCACGTTTTAAAATTGTTCATATGTAGAACATGCACTTGCGTATGGAATCAACGGAAAGATATAAACCCCGCATTGGTTGCAAGTGTTGAAGGTATATTGCTTCATAAAAAAGGGAAGTTGACAATTGAAAAGTTAAATTCATCTCGTTTGTCAAAAATCTCGGTTGTTAGATTACCATTATAAAGTTATTTCAGTTTAATAGTTACACAGCCTGCATATATAAAAGAGAGTGCTTAAAACGTTTAAAACACTCGTTTTGAATTTATATATGCACGCTGTGTAATTACTACTCGATGAAAACCGAAAAGTGATGTGAGATCCAAGAGGAAGTTATATAGTATTATAACTTCCCTTTGGTTCTCACTGCTCGTTTAGGTTTTCATGTGGTCTCATCTCGTAATTTAGGTGACAATTAATGATTTTCAAAGCCAGTGTCGTTTAAAATAAATCTGTCTTAATACTGTTTATACGACCGTGTATTGACGCATCTCGAACATCAATCTTGGTTTAACAAGGGTTTCATACTCAGACAAGAAAAGTATTCGAATAAGTTAGAAACTCCACTTATCAATTTTATTCGTTCATACAAATTGTAGATATATTTTGTTGCCCATGGATAAAAAAGACCAAGATTGCCTCTTCTGACACTCTATCATGAATATCAAATTTCAACTAAAGAAGGTTCAAAATCTTAAGCAAATTGGTTTACTTGTTAAAATAAATTGCTTGTTAAAATGGAGATTTTGAAAGCTATTGTGCGAGTAGATAATATTGTTGAAAAAGAATTTTCTTTGTCCATTGAATATCGTTCTCAAGAAAATGAAGTGTGAAGGAAGAAAACATAAAACATATGTATGCTGATTTATTGTTGTAATATAGGAAACCGTTAAAAACTGATGAAAGCATTTCTGGACAGAGACAACCTACCAGAATACCATAAAGGATTTTGTTTTTAATATCTAGCGAAGGTAATTCGTTCAGTGATCCTTGGTGATAGAACCACTGACTGATAGCTGAGTAAATTATGTACATACTAGACTCTCAATGTGTAAAATGGACTGACCTAAAGACTTAACAATAATTAAGACTGCAGAAAAAAATGACCACCCCTAGTGGCTCTGCGAGGACCTTTATCAGTCTTGCGTTTTATTATCTCATAATATAAAAATAAATTTTTTAAAAAACAAGATAACAAGATAACACATAATTCACGCTCAAAATCTTATAAATACATTTATTACATTTTTACCAGTGAAATTCTGTAATTTATTCATTGAATAAAAGTGATATTCTGTCACAGTGTGAAAGGATATGAAAATGATATCCTGTCACAGTGTGAAGAATATCAGAATTGCGGGAAAACTCTCGATTTTCCTTCCAGAAACAAAGAATGTTGAAAAAATTACCCCTTGGTCCATTGGAAAATAAATATACCATTCTGACATAGAATAAAACTGCCAAAGATCCCAAAATAAATTGTTAAAATCCTTGTTTACGACGTTTTCAATCTCACAACACTAAGCTATGACGTCTCAACCGCTCAACTATGACGTCATCTAGCCTATGACTGCATGAGAAAAAGACAGAGGAAAAGGGAAAATCAAAGAAAAATGTAATAAATAGAAAATTCAATGTTTTGTAGTTGAATATGGAATTTATTTCACTCGTGAGACAGGATTTTTTTTATATTTTCACTCGTGCTTCGCACTCGTGAAAATATCAAAACATCCTGTCCCACTCGTGAAATAAATTTCATATTCAACTACAAAACATTGAATATCCTCTATGTATACAGAATATTCAGGAAAAATATATTATTCGATTACCATGATTACAAATGTACATTTTTTTTCAATCACTATTCATTACAAAAATGATGATAAAAAAAGTCCCTGTCACTAGTAAGTTCTTTCCTAATTTTGCCATAAGGATCTTAAATTTCCTCCCTCCAATTAATCAGTGTATAATATATATTGAAACATCGAGATCATTTTCATTGTACGACATAGGGGTTATTTTAATGATCGATCCTATGAGTTCATGATCCAATTGTATCCAAAGGACACAAGGGTATCATTTAGTTGAGAGAAAAAAACTAATTATACGGTCTCCAATTGTTTTTCTTTTCTCATGTTAATGGTAATGACGAGGGCAATCTATAAGAGAGAGCGAAAGCCAGAAGGCCTGATTGTCTCTTACTTATCTTGTAATGATATACACCTTGAGTAGATAAAACATTGTCTATAAATATTGTGCTCGTATACCTTATTTTCTTATTAATCTCGTAAAGAGTTTTACGAACAATATAAGAATTCCTAACATTTAGATAAAAATCAATCTTTCGTATTAGATATTTCGTGTAGCTTTGAAAAATTCTATTTTCCAACCTAGTTTAAATGAGTTTGTAAATATTTGCAAAATGTCAGCTCGATTTCTTATTTTCAAAGGTTGAATCGTGAACTTCTTTTATCTTTGATTTTAGAAATTCTTAAGAGGAAACGACGTGCTGCAAAGATTTTCTGAACACATATTTAAAAATTCAGTCTTAACGTTAGTAATATGACAAGAAGATAGCGAACAGTAATTATTTCGATAGAATAAAGCAACTATGGTTTGGCAGTTTTTTGTCATGGCTTTACTTTTAGATAAAATGAGATATGCATAATCAGACAATGAAAATATACAATGGTCAATAACTGTTCAATAGTTCAATAGTTGCAAAGATCAATAATACATGTAATGATCAATAACTGTTCAATAGTTCAATAGATGGGTAGATCAATAATATATGTAATGATCAATAACTGTTCAATAGTTCAATGCTAAACAATGAGTTCACAAACAATGGTCTACGTCGACTTTATCAATAGTATATGACGTAGAATCAATAGCAATGGCACAATGACGGAAGCACAATTATTGGCCGCAGATCCTGGAAGATAACAGAACCTGCAGCGTGCTTCAAGCAAAATTCGGCCA